>JBAMCR010000381.1:0-26013 GCA_037075045.1 Mulgravea parasiatica | reverse complement strand
ATACATATACTCACTTGTATTCATACTCACACTCACACTCATACTTATATTCAAACTTCAACTTTTATTCATACTCAAGTTTGTCTAAGTAAGTGGGGTGGCCTGGGGGCTTTTTTTGGTTTCTTTTCCCCAACCCCCCCCCCCCCCCCCCCCCCCCACCCTCCGCTTGCCGCAATGTGGCAAGAGTATTTGCAACTTGAACAACCTGCTTACAGCATTTACGGAACTCGAGATCTCTTTGTAATACCCTGTAATATCTACTCAAAATGTGTACGATCAGTTAGAGAGACGGTTTGTTTTCTGGCTTTTTTTTGTCTTTCTTTTTTATTTTTGTAAGCCGATAATTATTTAGTTATCGATAATTTGGTGGCACAACCTTAAAACACCGCGGAAGAAAAACAAATGAAGAACAAGAAAAGGAAAAGGAAAAAGAAACGAGAGAGAGAGATGGAGATATAGAGACACTTTCCAAATGAAAACAAAATCAAAAAAAAAAATAAAAAATTTTAAAAACCAAAAAAATAAAAAAAATCGAAAATAAAAAAATCAAGAAATGGCCACACGAAATGAAACACTTTGAGGCACGACACTCGAAGTATGTTATTCCCATTAACTGCCCCATGAAATATTGAAACTAAATGTGCCACGCATGCGCAAACAAATGGAAATGCGTTGCATACTACAAAATGCGGCAAGATGTATGTACGCACATGTAGCATGTAGCATGTAGCATGCAGCATGTAAATACATGCACACACACACACATATGCAAATGTCAGTTGTGTCTGCGCATATTTTAAATGCAATTGAGACACACACACAGACAACTGCAACAAAGCGTGTCATGCCACATGCCCCAGTGCGCGCATTCATAAACAAAAAAGTCCCAAAAAAAAAAAACCAAAAACAAAAACAAATACACACACACACACACGCACAAACACAATGCGAAGCAGTGGCTATTGATCAAACCTATGAACTGACATACAATGTATGTACATAGAGCGACATACACAAACACACACACACACACAAAGTATGTTTGCATGTATGTATGTACATACATATGTCTGCTGTTTCAGGTATGTACACAAACCCGAGCTCAAGATCGAAATCAAGTACCATACAATACTGTATATACATACTGTATATTATACTGTAAACACATACTGTATATACATACATACTGTATATACATAAATACATTCTGTCAATACATACTGTATGTACATATACAGCATTACATACCCTTCGTACTTTCAAAATAAAATATTTATACTATTCTATGTACCAGTATTTATATTTATTTATTATTTATTATTTATATTTATTGTTATTAATTAAATTATGCAATAAAAAAGATGTCGCACAGTGCATGATAAAACACATACTATCCCTCGGTAAGGGTATCAGAAAAAGGAATTGCAACCACAACCATTATAAAGGGAAAACAAAATATTGAATTATATGAAAATTATTATTGCAACTTGAGGCAAGTTTATATTGTATGTGTGTGTATGTATGTATGTATGCATGTGAATGGTAATGCGGAACTGTGCATAGTATGTACTACAATACACTCACATACATATACATATATATATATAATAGTTGTGCTACACGCTGAGTGATGTCCAGCCGCGACTTTTGGCTTTGCATTTGCCGCCTGCCAGCCGAAGCATCAATCAATCAATCGCAAATAGAAAACAAATCTTCAATCAGGCGAATTGATCTTACGGATTGCTCTCGGCTTCGATCACTGGCAGCAAGGGGAGGTGCTCCAAGCCCGCTTGCGGGTGGGCCCCCCATCTCCGAAAAAATATACCCGCTTGCCACTTCATGCCGCAGCAACTGTTGCCTGCTGCTGCTGATGCTACTGCAACTAATGCTGATGCTGTTGGAGGCCATTAACTTGGGGGGGGGGACTAGGGGGCATGGCATTTGGGGAGTTTGAAGTTGTAGGAACGTTGGCATTGTGAAGAAAGTGTTAAGTCCAATTTCAAATATTTCGCTGGTGAAATTTAAATCATTTTCAAATTTAATTACCAACAAATAAACGTTTGACATTCCAGACGAGCCGCTGCCACCTGCTTGTCACCTGTTGATGCTGACGTTGCTGTTATTTATTTGTTTGTTGTTACTTGTTTGCAGTTGTTGTTGCTGTTGTTGCTGTTGTAGCTGTTGTTGTTGATGTTGTTGTTGTGTTTGTTGGGCATCGTCTCACATTCAGTTGTATGTTAGTGTCCCCTCATTATGAATATTATTTATGACAGCTCGTGTAGACAATGTCATCATTATCATTGTCATTTTCATTATCATTCTCATTGTCATTGTTTCATTATCATTATCATTGCTTCATTATGATTATGATTATCATTACCAATTTCATTATCATTATTATTGTTTCATTATCAGTATCAATAATTTCTTCTCATTATCATTATCATTATCATTGATACCCTACCATTTTCATTTTCATTATCATTGCTTCATTATGATTATCATTATCATTACCAATTTCATTATCATTATCATTGCTTCATTATGATTATCATTATCATTATCGTTGTTATTGTTATCATTGTTGTCATTATCATCATTATCCTTATCTTTGTTTCAATATCTTTATCATTATTATAATTATCATTATCATTTATTCACTATTATTCTCATTCCCATTCTCATTAGCATTGTCATTAGTTCATTATTATGTATTCATTGGTTCATTATCATCATTATTATTATTATCATTATCATTATCATTTATTCATTGGTTCATTCAGCAGCAATTTTATCAATTTCATCTTTAGATACGAAACTTTTGTTTTATTTGCTATAGCCGCTCTCTCTGTTGTTGTTGTTGTTGTTGTTGTTGTTGTTGTTAGTGTTGGTGTTGTTGTAATTGTTGTTGTTGAACAAGTGACCATTGTTGCCACTGAAGCCTTGCCATATTCGAAACTAAAATGGCCAGCACGAAGTTAATCGTGTTATTCATTGAGAAATCAGTCCACAGTCCACAGTGCACAGTGGTCATCAGCTCAGCACCAATTGAACAAATCAAATGCCATAGAATTAAATCAAATACTCATGAGTATACATACATATGTACAACAGTATACATACATACATATATACCATACAACGGTATGTATATACACTCATTCATAAGTGTGTACAGAAGACATCACCTGACTTTCACCTTTTTTTTATGTTTTGCTATAGATATTCGTAATTACATTGATTTATCAGTTGAATGAATTAGCCAAGTTGGCAAAGTTTCTTAATTATTGCTACGACAAAATACTTCAACACACAATCTAAATACACACACACACACATACATGCCTATGTGTGATGTACATATGTATGTATGTATGAATGTAGGTATGTATGTACATGTAGAATTGCCAAATTAAATGCTTTCGCGATGCACAATTTGACAAGTGAGAGTACGCATTCATATGTACATACGTACATGAATATGTACATACCTATGCGTTAACATACATTCATAACATACTATATGAATATGTATGTACATACATATAAGGTGACAATTATTAGGCGTACAGTGAATAATTTGATATGAAAAATAGAAATACGCAAATCTACATACGAGTACATACATATTGTATGTTACGGTGTGTGTGTATGTATGTATGCAATTCTAATGCATCTGTATGTATGTACTTATGCGTGTATATGTGTTTGTTTGGTTTTGGCATTGAATCGAGAATTTCATGAGCCATAATTAGCCGTGTGCAACAATGTTGCAACAACATTGCAATTGGCGTTTTGTTAAAATGAAAGAAAACCAAAAAAAAAAGACAGAAAAAACCATAAAAAAAAAAACAACAAAGCACGCCTGTTGTAATACTTATGGTACCCACTGTAGTCATTTTATATGGGTTAAACTACGCCCTTGGCGCATGCGTCAAGTGCCGATCGTTTCTTTTTTCCTTTTCATTCATCTTCACCTGTGTTTATGTGCGTGTGTGTGTGTGTGTGTGCATGCGCGTGCGTGCGTGTGTGTGTGTGTGTGTGTGACCAGGAGACATTTCTCGTTGGCCGTTTTCTCGCCTTTTTCGCGCTAGCCGTTCATTTCTTTTTATTTTTATTTTTATTATTTATATTTTCTTTTTCTTTTTGGCTCACATAAAAAAAACAGCTTTTCGCTTAAGTGCGTCGTCGCGCCTGGATAAAATGATGTCCGTCTGTTGGCAGCGTCTGTGTCTGTGTCTGCGTTTGCGTCTGCCTGCTGGCTGCATATGTATATGTGCATGCATACACACATATGTACATACTCGTCGATTGACCGCTAAAGCCGGAACTGTCCATGGCCATGGCCAAGCGAATGTCAATGCAGCAGCAGTCGCTGCCACAGTCGCAGTCGCAGTCGCAGTTGCCGTTGCGGTTGCAGCAGCGCTAACAAGACGAAAGTTTTAGCCGTTTTTGGGCTGGCCAACTGACTGACTAACTGACTGACCAAACCAGACAAGGCAGCAGACGCAGACGCAGACGCAGACGCTAAAGCAGACGCAGACGTAAACGTAAAAGCAAACGCAAAGCGCAAACGCAGGCGGAACAAGGAAAGTGAAGACGCTGCTTAAGATGCGGCTTCAGCGCCGCCGCTTTAAATGTTGTTTTTGTTTTTGGTTTTGTTTTTGGCATATTTTTTGTGGCATTTTTTGTTTTTGTTTTGGTTTTGGTTTTGGTTTTGTTTTTTCTTTTTGTATTTGCAGAACTGAACTAAACAGTGCTGAGGATTTCTATGTGGACATCATAGTTGTGTGGATGTGGATGTGGATGTGAATGTGGACGCTGTTATCGCCGTGCTTCTATGCATATACGTATGTATGCATATGGATGTGAATGCGAATGTGGATGTGAACGTGGATGTGAATGTGGATGTCGAATGACTCTGATGGCTGCGTGAAAATGCCGCCCAACGAGTTTCGCAATAAAGAGAAAGTGTCCAGTTCAGGCTGTTCTCGCCGATCGTAAAGAATAAATTTTGTGTTTCCTGTTTACTTACCTGCATACCTTTTGTTTTTGTTTTTGTTTTTGTTTTTGTCTTTTTAATATTTTTATTTTCATTTTTTAACAGTGTGATCAAAAAAACAAAACACGTTTCATCTTTATCAACAGCATAAAACGCCACGCTACAGCTTCCCCGCGCCATCCACCGACAGTGCCCTGTAGGTGCCACGAGAAAGTTATATACCGTAACATAGGAACAATGCGAGCCTGACTTTCCGGGTCTTAGCATGTATGTACGTTAGCATGTTTTGAAGGTATCAAATCAAACTGTGGCACAAACAGGCGAAAACTAATAAAAAAATACGTACTCAGGATATCAAATAAAAAAATTAAATAAAGCATCCACTTGTCGTCAATTAATCAAGAACGTATAATATAATATATATGTATATATATGTATATGTTTATCAATAAACTAAAAAGTTACTAGATCGCATTTTTAGCTGTTATTTAATAATTAGAGCTTGTAGAATATAATTGGATTGTCTTCAATAAAATATTAAAATAAATTAATATAGACGATTGCACCAGAATGTATTTAATTTAGCTTTAAAACCGCCAAAAGAATGTCAACACTGATGTGTGTGTGTATGTACATACACATGTACTCGTATGTACGTATATAAGTGCGTCTTATTTTGAGCTACGATAATGAAATGGGCGAGAAAAAGCGACAACAAACTTGCAATGTTTTAATATTTTATAATACATAGTATTATATTTATTATTATTATTATGTGCATGTATGTACATACATACATATGTATGTATAACAGTATTTATGGCATCTTATCCGCTAAAAGGCATCAGAGCTACACTGGCTGTGAGGGCATCCGCTGAGGGCCGCGATTTACTGGGCAGTGTGAGTAAAAACGCGGAGAAGAACGCGCGAGTCTGGTAATCCGAACGGATAGAATAGGGAGAACATACATACATACATACATAGTATCCGCTTATCCGTGTTTTTATCGATATTCACATCGTTATCCGTAACCTGAGCAACTGCAATTATGTTGCGGCAAGGGGCAGCGCTTTTGCTGCCTCTGTTGCTGTTGCTGCTGCTGCTCGAGCTGGCAGATCTGCCCGGCGCAGGAGCCTGGATAAACTACGATAGCTACACGGGAACGGCAAAAAAACGCACGGATCTGCGCACGAGATGTCCGAATGTGAGTGTAAAACATAGAATGAAAGTGAGAGACAAAAAATTAGCTTAAAAACTGAGTTATGTTAAGTTCACACGTTGCACAACAACGCGACAATGTATGTATGTACATACATGAAACATTATCATTTAATAATAAATTTATAACATTGTTTATGAATATAATAAGTCATATATGATGATTACCAAATATCCGGGAAAACACAGACACTTAAACTCTTGTTATCCGAGACTCCAGTTGTTGTTGCATTTTGTATTGTGGCACTTGCATGTGTATGTTTGTATATGTGTATGCATGAATGTATTCTGATTCATAAACATGGATGTAACAATGCATGTGATGAATACGAACACACATACATACATATGTGTGTACATATGTATGAATGTATGGAGTGAAAAAAATATTAGAATAAATTCTATGGTATCATGGATATTTCTTTAGGGCTTATCTAAGTTATTTCAATTATTTATTATTAAGTTAAGTAAAAGCTTGCAAAAAAGCAATGAGTCTAATTTAATATTTTAAAGTATATACATAGTTTAAAAATATTATATTATATTATGGTAAATACAATCAGAAAACTTTGAATGAAACAGAAAAAAGAGAAGATCGGTAATTAAACAATTGAAGATTTTAAGGTACATAGTATATACATACATATGAACATATATATGCAAGTGTGTGCGTACGTGCGCATATGTGAGCTCATCAATATGCGAGACAGCCAGGCTCTCGCATTCAGAATGTCTGGGGGCAAAGAAATTGCCGCACATTGATGCCAAAATCAATCACACTTTCTAAGTGGCTGCTGCGACAGCGACAGCGACAGTGACTGCGACTGCGACTGCGACTGCGAACATAAAGCCGCCATAGTGAGTGGAGCTGCGCAGTTAACTTTGGCAGTTGACGTTGACGTTGCCGTTAGCAGCGCCGCATCGTTGACAGCGGTCAAGTGCAGGCAGAATTGTAAATCGCACAGGTAAAAAAAAAAAAATTTTTAAAACGAACAAAAAAAAAAAGGTGAATATACATACATAGATATAAGAAAAAATGGAATTGAAAACAAAAAGCTTGTGAACGAATAAATACCCTTGTTAAAATTAAGATATTCCTTTTTAATGTCGTATTTATTCTCAGTTTATATATTGTTTGCATGTATAATAGTTTGTTAATTTCCTTTTTCTTTTTATGTGTTAATTTATTCGTTTATGTTTTTGCCTGTTTCAAAGTCGCTGTTCAAGTACGTGTGTATGCATGTGTGTATGTGTGTGTGTATTAAATAATACTCCTTAACAATATTCAATAGGATAAACAGGGTATAAAGCAGACAAAAAGAAAAATAAATTGAACAAATGCACAAAGTGACATGCAAATAGATACATATGTACATATGTATGTGCCTGTGTGTGTAAGTGTGTATGTGCGCGCGGTTTAATTTCGTTTGGCACGCACCTGTCACCCAATGAATTCTGGGTGTGCGTATCATCGCATCAGTGTGTGAGTTTGTCTGTGTGGCGCCTCAAATTGTTGTTGTTGTTGTTGCTGCCTGCTGCTGTTTTATTTATATTTGTTTTAACTTTCTACAAATGCATTCTACTAATTCTAATCCCCTCTGGTGCATGACCCCTCTAGACCTACATAAGTCTGTCTCTTTCGCCCGTACACTGGAACCAAAAATAAAATAACAATTCGCATTGAAATTATTTTTCATTTTGAACTGAAATTCGCATAAACGAAATTAAATTGACATTTCCTGGGGTACAATATTTAAAATATTTTCCATTTCCTCAAAAAGTAAATAGAAATTTTATTTTATAATACTTAATTATTATCAGATTTTATAAAAAAAATCAATATTTAATTTTTCTTCCTGTATTGAGAATTGGCTTTCACGAATTAAAATAATTATTAAAATGGCCATATACACTATACTATTAACTATATATGTATGTGTGTAAATATGTAAATATATCTAATACATATACACATATATATTCTTTGTTCGTACAGGTGCGTGCCATACGCAATTTTGACCTGGAGCTAATGATGGGCAAATGGCATGTGGTTCAGTATTACGCTTCCACCGAGGAGCTGCCGGAGTATGCCTGTATGCGCAGCAACTTTGCCTTCTCCAGCGAGGATCAGCATGTGAGTGCATACAGACCACACACACACACACATATATATGTGTGTACATACATATGCATATATATATGTTGCTTAAATATCGTGACACGAAAATACCGACTCTATACGCAGAGAGATTAAAAATAAACACGTTTAAATACACAATTTAAATTTATATACAAATTGTTTTTTTTTTGTTTTGCTTTTTTTTAAACATAGTTTTTATAATTTCTATTGTTTTACAGATTACAATGAACTTTAGCTATGTGTTTGCCGAGGATCCGTTGCGGGAGAAACTTCAAGGGAACATAACATGGCTAATACCGGACTTTGGTACGCCGGCACATTGGATGCACACCGAGGATATATGTAATAAATATAAATAATATATATTATTAATTGTAATAATAATTAATTCCATCACCACAGATGAGGGCATCTATAATACCTATGTCCTGGATACGGACTATCAAACGTGGGGCCTCATCATGCACTGCGCCGAAAAGAACAAACATCCGCGCTATCTATCCGCATTGCTACTCTCAAGGGAACCGACGCTAGGCAATAATGTTGTTGCGTTTTTGAGGTATAATAACTATACTAATATATATATTTTATATGTCTTGTTTTTACATAATTTCATTTGTGTTTATAGGGAAAAATTGCCACCCTACGATATTGATTTATCCTTCATGTTTGCCATTAATCAAACCGATTGCGAGCATCTGATGGAGTCCAGCCAAGACGATCCGCTGGCCTATATAGTTAATGGACAAAAAAGTGCCGAAGAAGCATTTAAGCTTATTAATCAACACTAACTAATAATTAATTGATAAGCGTACATATTAATTTTTAAGAATTAATTTTAAATTTTATCCGCCAAACATTATTAAGTTAGCTGCGATTCAAAAATGCTGCAAGTATTTCTTAAAGTTGGCTGCGAGAGAATAATTATGCACGACTTGAAGTTGGCCGCACGCAAAATTGAGCAGCGAATTATTTTGAAAGGCAACACTGCGCATTCGTTGTGAATGGCAGGTCAAAAACAACGCAAACAATATTTGGTCACTCTAAATCATAGTTGTGAAGGAAAAAAATTAAATATTTTTGAGTGTGAGTTTTTTTTTAAAAGGAAATTCAATTAGCCAAACATAACGGTGCATCGTGCATATAAAATGTGTAATTTTTTGTATTTATTTTTATAATTAATGTGTACGTAATGTGCAATAAATTGCAATCAGTCGCGTAAACGGCAATTTGTATGTATGTCAGTTTTTACGCTGTGTTGTCGTTGTTGTTGTTGTAGTGTTGTACCTGATTTCGTTGCGTTAAAAGTGGTGGAAAAATGTGTGCAGCAAAAAAGAAAAACATGCAATTGCTGCAGCAACTGCCGCAGGCCGATTGCCATAATGCGTTAGCTATTAATTATTAAAATGCAAAAACAAATGTTGTATATGTATATCGATAGAAATATATTTTGTGCATAAAGTATATGAAGAAAAACAACACAAAAGAGAAGGAACAAAAAGAAGGTAAGAAGCAGAAGATAGCTAAGAGAATTCGCGCGTGCAACTACAAAATTGCGCCAATAAGCCAAAACGTATCAGCGCGAGCGAGCGGGCGACGACTACGTCGTATTTCTGTTTTATTGCATTCCTGCTCGCACACATGCACATCCAGCAACAGAGATTTAACATATTTGTATGTATGTATGTACGTATGTATATACACATGCATTCACGCAATAAACGGAGCACAAAAACAATAAACAACAATCAACAACGTCTTCAACTCAAATGTTTTGTTTCATGTAAGCATACACATGTATTTAAATATATTTATAACCAATTGTTATAATATTAAAAAACTACAATATTGTGCATTGCTTTGGCATATTTTCCTTTCAATTTTGTTTTTTGAGATTTTCAATAAAAAAACGAAAAAGAAAAAGAAAAAAAAAAACTTTTAAATCGCTTGCGCCTCACACACACTGTGCGTAATATGACAATAGTGTGTGCTCACTCACACAAGTGGCATACTTATTGGCTGTTGGCTTTGTTGTGTTTTGTTGTTGTTGCATTTTGACATTTCGCTGCTAAGGCTCCACTTTGAATGCCTTCTTTCTCTTTTATTTTTGTTTCCATCAATATATATTTACAGCTGTACACAAATGCAAAATAATAATAATTGTAATAACAACAATCATAATAATAATAATAATAATAGTAATAATAACATTATGTTCTTTTTATTGTTTACATTTTTTCATAGTGTGGTGTGTGCGCGCCAATTCTTGTGTTGAAGCAGTGTAAACAACTAGCTTGGATAGCCCGAGACGACTCCAAAGCTAAAAGATAAACAACAACAACAACAACAACAACAAAAAAAAGAAGAAACTGCAAAGATGTCACGCTGGGGCAAGAATATTGTTGTGCCGCTGGACTCGCTGTGTAAGGAGAAGGAGAACACGAATCGTCCCACAGTCGCTCGCTCCGTTGGCACTGTTGGTAAATGGGGCAAAATGGGTTTCACATCGACACGAACGTATACGCTGTCCGCATTGCATCCAATGGCCGCTGCCGCGGCTGCTGCGGCGGCGGCTGCTAGTCCCGCCCAGAGTCCGGTATCAACGCATGACCATGATCCGAATGATATGTCTGTGTCAGTACCGGAGCCGCCAAAGCCAAAAAAGTTCTTCAAATCGCGCAATGCGGCGCCGCCGGAAGTAATCGCACAGATAATCCAACAGTTGCCACATTGTGTGGCTGCCACATCACCAATGCGCGATCAGTCAGCAATGACCCCCACACGGGAGCCCATTAAGCTTAAGCTAGCGAAAGGCAGCTCCGCAGAGCGGAAGCGCAAATCGCCAAAAAAGAAGGCATCAGCGCCAACAGCGTCAGGTGCATCAGCTTTAGCGCCAGGTGCGTCAGACCATACGGGCTTGAATGCAACAGAGCAACTGGATGCTGCAGCCGGTACATCGCCCACCGCAGAGCCCAAGGGCAAACGGAAGAAGATTAAGGAGGAGAAGAAACTAAAACCAGAGGCCCCACCGTCACGTATTTTGGGACGTGCACGTAAGGCGGTCAACTATTGCGAAGTGGACGAGGATGAACGTTATCCCACACCCGTCAAAGATTTAATCATTCCCAAAACACGTTCAGCCGAAACAAATCCAGCAATAGCAGCAGATGCCTCCAGAGCGTCTGGAGTCGGCACAGATTCCAGTCCAACGTTGCCTCCACCTATAACGGCGCCCAGTGCAGCAGCCGGAAACGCAGCGGCAGCAGCAGCATCAGCAGCAGCATCAGCATCGGTAGCATCTGCAACAGTGCCATCTTCTGCATCCGCCTCCACGAGTGCCTCCCGCACACCTGAACATCCGCCAATTGTTCTGCGCATTTCCAAGGTAAGCATTTGGTGGTGCATCTGGAATCTATTTAAGATCCTAAGCTGAAATGAATTTTGAATTGAAACCCAAAAAGGATTTTCATTCATCGAACACAACTTGTTTCAACAGTTTTATTATTTATTATTATTTAACATATTTATTATTTACTAACACACATATATCGGAGTACCATAAATATGCATTTAGAAACAATTATTGTTAATAGCGTGATGAACTTTTTCAATTAGTTAGTTACATACATATGTATGTATGTATGTACATTCATAGAGATGCTGAATCATCGTAACGATTTTTGCAAATTATTGTCATTTTTTTTATAGAAATTTTTGTTTTGTTTTTGAGATTTTTTTCGAAAATAAGTAGACGACTTTTATCAGTTACGTCAAATGTATATTTGTGTAATTATATTCAAAAATAGTTGTTAACTAAAGATTACGTTATTTTATTGAAATACTTTTGCACATTTTTGTTAATTGAGTTATTGAAAATTTGCCCAAAAACGATTCATTTATATCTAAAGTTTGTATACAATTTGAAATTTTATTTTAAGTTTAATTTTTGTTTTACATTTTGTTTAATTTTATAATTTAAAAGAAAAAGAAAGAACACAAATTTTATATGATAATTTAATTTTCGGACAATTTCTGCGCGCTTTCGATCCACTGTACGGTATCTGAGCTCGCACGGGTAACACGCTCAGTGAGAGGCTACGATCCCTTCGAGGTGCGCTCTCGTACTCTCTCTCTCTCTCTCTCTCTCTCTCTCTCTCTTTCTCTCCCTTGCACGCACATGTTCCATCCCTGTCAGTTTGAATCGCTCTTTGACTTTTTTGTTTTTTTTGTAATTTCATTTTTTTGCCTTTGAGTTTTGTGTGGGAAAGAGAAAGCGACAGCAACAATACTAACAACAACAACAGCAGCAAGATGCAGAAGACGACGACGAAGAAGAAGAGGAAGAAGAAGAAGCACAAGCGCAGTGTTAAATTACGCGCGCTTTTACATTAAATGGAATTTTTTTCTTTTTCTTTACTTTTCTTTGCTTTTACTTTTTCTGCTCTCTTTATTTTTTTTTCCATATCCATCTGCCTATTTCTTTTACATTTGTGTGTTGCTGTTGCTGAGTGTTTTTATTTTTTTTATTTTTATTTTATTTTTTTCATTTTCTTTTGGTTTTTCACAGTTGACGTTTCTAACCGCTGAGGGACAGTTGTTAGATGTTTTGTTTTTAGTCTTAATTGTTATTGCACAAAATAAATTCAAAAAACTATTGCACACTAACACGATAACATACATGCACATACACATACACATACATATGTATGTATGTACATATGCAACTATTTAAGAAAGGAAAAAAAATTAAAATAATTATTCTAATCCATTGGCATTCTCCTCAATCCACAGGGCACCTCACGGTTAGTCAGCACGGACAGCGAGGAACCGCCAAATAGTTCGCCTGCTCAGCAGCATCAGCAGTCGCAGTCGCAGTCGCAGTCAACGCTTGAGACGCCGCATGATGCGGAGCAAAAGGAAGACGCTTTAGTTCCTTCACCAAATACGCCAAAAATCATTGTTAAACCGCTTCGGCCACCAACGGCAGCAGCAGCGGCAGCGGCATCATCAGCAGCAGCAACGGCGGCAGCGGTAGCGGCAGAAGCAGCAGCACAAAACGTTGCAGCTGGCAGTGAAATAGCGTTGCACGCTGAGCTGAACGCAGCGAAACAGGGCAGCGACGAGCAGCACGACGAGGCGGATGAAGAGGAGGAGGAGGAGGAAGAGGAAGAAGAAGAGCCGCCAGAAATTAATTATTGTACAGTAAAAATATCACCAGACAAACCGCCCAAAGAGCGACTCAAGCTTATTATCAAAACAGACGTCATACGCAACGCAATTGCCAAAGCAGCGGCCGCAGCAGCAGCAAAAGCGGCAGGTGAAGAGACGCGCAGTGAAAAGAAATCGAAAAGCAAAAAGCATAAACATTTAAAACAGCAACAACAGCAGCAGCAGCAACAACAACAACAACAACAGAGTAGTGCAGCAGCAGCAACTGCAACAACAACGATAACAACGGGAGCGGCAGCAACAACAACAACAACAGCGACTGCTGCAACTGAGGCAATTGCAACTGAATTCAAGACACCATCGCCGCATTTGGCATTTAGTGAGACGCCACAGCAGCATCACCAGCAACATCAGCAGCAACATCAGCAACATCAGCAACAACATCATCATCATCATCATCACCATCATTTATTGCCACATCCACAGCAGCAGCGCGGCTCGGTAATATCACCAACGACACGGTCAGAGCACGATTTCGATTCACAGTCATCGGTGTTGGGCAGCATATCCTCGAAGGGCAATAGCACGCCACAGCTGCTGGCGCAGGCAGTCCAGGAGGATAGCTGCGTGATACGGAGTCGAGGCTCAAGTGTTATAACTAGCGATTTGGAGACCAGTCAGCATTCGTCATTGGTAGCGCCGCCATCGGATATTGAATCGCGCCTAGAGTCCATGATGATGACCATAGATGGCAACAATTCAACAAGCGCAGCTGGAGCAACTGGGGCATTAGCAACGGGTGCAGCGGGAGCAAACGATGGACAATGTCGTGTCCCATCACTTGTTGATGAGCCGCTGCAGCAGGATATCCTGGCAGTGCTGCGTGGCGATGTTGTGCCGCGTTTAAACGGCGCTACGGAGCCCATTCCCGCAGAGGAGCAACAGCAGCAGCAGCAGCCGAAGCGCACAACGCGTGGACGCGCGCGTAAAGCCAACAATAATAATAACAACAGCGTCGCTGCCGAGGCAGTTGCAGTAGCAGCACCACCACCGCCACCGCCGGCGGAAACGCGTACTCGAACACGCGCCAAACCGATGGAACCATCACCCGCAGTTGTTGCAGCTGCTGCACCTACCACAAAACGTGCAACACGCGGACGCGGCGCAAAGCGAACAGAGACATCAGCAGCAGCAACGGCGGCGACGGCGGCGGCAACTGTTCCAGCGCCAGTCGGCGGTGAAATGGAAGTGAACGAAACGCCCGAAAAGACTTTGGCCATAGATGAGACGCCCGCACCGGCGGAGCCGGCATCAACTCCGGTTGCAGCAACAGCGCCAAGTGGAGCGGCTGTGGCTATTGCTGTTCCTGTTACTGAAGCATTGCCACGACGAGGGCGTGCAGCAGCACGTGCCAATAACAACAATTTGGCCAGCAATAATAATAACAATAATAATAATAATATTAACAAGATTGTTGCCAATTTATCGGCCAAGGCGGAGGCCAGTCGCGCATCGGACAATGGTGGCGTTGGTGCCGCAACGCGCAGTTATGGGCGCAAACGGAAGAACCAGCAGGTGACGCAGGTGCTGCAGCCGGAAACGGAGGCAACTGCAGCGGAACAACTGAAGCTGAAGCTGCTGCTGGGCCAAAATCAGAATCCCAGTCAGCAGCAGCAGCAGCAGCAGACGGAAGATGATGCACAGCTGGATGATGTACATCCGACGCCAGCTAAAATGCCGCATACAGAGCTTGAGCCGGAAACGGATCCTGGCATGGATGAGCTATCCAATACCTCAAATAGCTCCTCGATGCAACATGATGGGTCATCGTCATCGCCACCGCCACGTGATTACAAATTTAAGGACAAGTTTAAACGTACGCTAACACTAGACACACAAGTGGCAGCGGCTGGTGGTGCTCAGGGTACTGGCAACAGTGCTGGGAACAGTGCTGGTGGCGCCGCAGATACGGGACCGAGCAGTGCTGCAACGGCTGGCTCTGGCGAGGAGACGCAACGGGGTGCTGTCAAGCTAGTCATCTCGAAGAAGAAGGGCAGCATTTTCAAGAGTCGCGCCTTGGTGCCATCGGATCAAGCGGAACAGGCGACGGTGGCCAAACGGCATTTGTATAAGCACAGCTGGGATGCGGCACTGGAGGCCAATGGCGCTGGCACTGGCAGCGATGGCAGCAACGCCTCTGCATCCACAGCAGTGGGTGGCGTTGGCGCCAAAGTAGACAGTTTGGCCGCCGGCAAGTCGACTGCCATCGATGCCATCTATGGTGACTTTGGTGATAGCAACTCAAACAATATTACCTGCGGCAGCTCAGCCCTGCGTGGTGAAAGTCCTGCGCCTGGCAAATTAACGCGTCTGGCCAAGCCACAGAGTGCACAGTCTGCGGCGGCGGCCTCTGGTGATGCCTTTGATCTGGATCTCGATCCTAGTCTCGATGAAGCTAGTGGCGGTGGCGGTGGAGGCGTCGGCGGTGGTGGTGGCAGCGGCGGTGGTGGCGGCAGCAGTAGCAGTGGCATCGGTGGTAGCGGAATTGGTGGTAATGAGCGTACGGGTGTCCGTGTGGATCGTAAAACGAAGGAATACTATACGGTGGTGCGCAATGTGAAGACGGCACACCAGATACAGGAGATCGGCGAATATCAGGAGATGTACGACGATGTCGAGTATATACTGGATGCACTACAGCCCCACAATCCACCGCCCACACGCTGCCTATCCGCACTCCAGCTGGCCACCAAGTGTATGACTCCCGCGTTTCGTATGCATGTTCGTGCCCATGGCGTTGTCACAAAGTTCTTTAAGGTAAATAGCGATGGATCCGGGTACTTGGATTCCATCTACATGGTTTTATTGTTATTGTTATTGTTGTAACTCAATTGCATATTTATTTATTTATTTATTTCTGCGCAGGCGCTGTCTGATGCCAATAAGGATCTGAGCCTGGGTCTATGCACGTCGGCGATTATGTATATATTGTCACAGGAAGGCCTCAATATGGATTTAGATCGGGATTCGCTGGAGCTGATGATCAATTTACTGGAGGCCGAGGGCGTTGGGGTCGCAGCGCCCACAGATCGGGCCAACTATGAGCGAAATAAGCAGAAGGTGCGCGAACTATGCGAGGAGATCAAGGCCCAGGGCAAGGGCACGCACTTGAATGTGGAATCCATTACAGTGGGCACACTGGCCATGGAGACGCTACTCTCGCTGACCTCAAAACGCGCTGGCGAATGGTTCAAGGAGGATTTGCGCAAACTGGGTGGTCTGGAGCACATCATCAAGACGATATCGGACTTCTGCCAGCCGGTGATAGCCATAGCTGCCACAGATATGGCATTGGTCACCTGGCAGCCAGCTCTGCTCGATAATATGCAAACGGTTGCACGCTGCTTGCGAGTCTTGGAGAATGTGACACAGCACAATGAGGCAAACCAGCGCTACATGCTCACCTATGCCAAGGGTCGAGCTGTGGATACACTGTGCTTCCTCTATAGACTCTGCGATCGGCAGTTGCTGCTGCATCCCGCGACAATGGAGCACAATAGCGGCAAAGAGCATCCGGGTGTGGCAATGCGCGAACTATTGATACCCGTCATGAAAGTCCTTATCAATCTGACGCACACATTTAACGAGGCGCAACCCTCGCTGGGCGCTGATCTTCTTGGCAAGCGCAGCGATGTCATCGAAACCAGCTTTCATCTGCTGCTGCTCGCGTCCAACTACATTCCGGACCGCTGCATCTTTGAGCTGAGCATCTTGGTAAGTCCCAAACAAAAAAAAAAAAGGATTCCTTTGTTGCTTACCAAATTGTTAAATGTGCCCTCTGTTTCTCTGTTTCAGGTGCTCACGCTGCTGATAAATCTCTGCATGCACACGCCCCCGAATCGTGCCACACTGATGCAGGCACATGCACCCGCCGAATATGTCGCCGATAATCCACCGCCAGCGGATGCAGCGGTTAGCGCCGTTCAAGCGCTGCTCGAATACTTTTACAAATGCGAGGAGTTAGCCAAGTAAGAGCTTGCATTATTAATTTATTTATACAATTATTTATTTAATTATTTTATTATTATTATTATTATTAATTGCAGACTTGTTGAGAAAAACACGGATGCCTTTTTGGAGAGCAATGAGAAGAGCAAAAAGAAACAGGAGGAGGTCGAGGAGACGGTCAATAATCGTAAGTTGTGCACCTCTCGCTTGATCCTTTTTAAATGCGATTATCCTGTAAATCCAACCATCCATTTACAGTTGTACAACGTGCTGGACATCACATGGAGCACACCCTGAAGGGCAGCTATGCGGCAATCCTGATCGGAAATCTGATCACGGACAACGAACAGTATGAGACAATTGTGAGGCATCAGCTGCGGGGCAATAGCTTTAAGGAGATTGTTGGCGTGCTGGAAAAGTATCACACCTTCATGAATCTGACGTCAAGTGTATGTGTATCAACTAATATATATTTAATTAATTAATTATAAACAATTAATTGCATTAAATTTGATATTAACATTTACAGTTGGAGGCTGCCTTTGTGTCGCACATGAAATCAACAAAGAAGATTATTGATAATTTCAAGAAGCGCGACTATATCTATGAGCATGCCGAGGATCATGCGATGATGCCAATGCCATTGAATCTGGAGACGACGAATCCCCATGCACATGACCAAAAGAACGATGGGCAACATACGCAGGTTGCTGCCACCAGTAGCAGCAGCAGCAGCATCGCTGCCAGCGCAATTAACAACCAAACAAATAACAATAACAATAATAGTAATACTAATAATAATAGCAATAGCAATAATAACAATAACAATAACAATAACAGCAGCAGCGGCAGCGGCAGCAACAGTGGTGGGGGCAGCATGCCACGCGTCTTCAAGACTTACAGCAGCCACAGATAATTGCAAATAAAAAATTGTAAAATTGCGATACACCGAGAGAGCCTGCCACCAAAATAATTAACAAATTATTGATTATTAATTATTGCATAAAATGATTTATTATTTGTTTATTAACTATGTGTGTTATGTTTATCAGTAGCCAAAAAGAGAGAGAGAGAGAAAGAAAGCAAGAAGGAGGAAGTATGAAAGAGAGCAGACACACAATTTTATAAAATAAAAAAAGATACACTAAACAAACAAATAAGAAATAAACAAAGTGATAGTAAAATTCATGAGCATGGTCAGCGTATAAACTACAATCACACTTACACCAACACACACACACACACACACATGCAATCACATACACACACACACAGATACAACCCATAGATACACTCAAAAAATGATCCAAAATTTCTACTGATATGTCTACGTTATATAGTCATAAGCAATATTAGAAATTATTTTTATTATTATTATTATTATTATTATTATTATTATTATTAACAATTGTACATATATTGTTTATTTTCAACGATTTTATCAAGCGCAACTTAGTTATTATCAATTGTTTTTAATTTTTTTTTTTCTATTATGCATATATACATATATATATATATAAATATACATACATACATGTTTTTTTTATAATTATAATAAGCTTTTTCTAAGCAACAACACACATTGTACATGTATAACAAAAAACAAATAACAAAAAGTTAAATTGCAGCAAAAAGAGAATAATTATATTATACACAGATATATATATATATACTACACATACATACGTTTAAGAAAAAACTATCCATTAAATCATTAATAAATAAATATGAATGTATTGTGTATGTTTAAACAAAAAGAAATTCGATAATACTTTAGGCTTACAACTGAGATATTGAAATATATATATATATATAAACAGAGAGAAAGAGAGAGACAGAGAGAGAGAAAGAAAGGGAAAGAGAGATAGAGGGAGTAAAAGTAAATAACAATTTCGGGAACAAAATATATGTGTATTTATTATTATTATTATTATAAAATTTATTATTTTCATTTTTCGGTTTAAAATTGTCAATAATGTGAAAAATTTAAATATATATTAAGATATTATTACACACTATACATTTAAAAATATTGTTCTTGCAGATACACAAAGCAAAAGGTATATAATATATATATACATACATATATGTATGTATATATAAAATAAAATTCAAATTGAAATTAAATTCAAGTTTTAATCAACACGCAAAATCCATTTTATCGACGAAATATTCCATCTCTTTTTAGTAAAAACAAAACTATAAAAACTAAAAGAATTGTTTTACATTTATTTTCTTACTTAATATTTATGAATTTTGGAGATTTATTTATTTTAATTTATTTTATTATTAACTCGATTTGCAACTTTTAAATGTTTTCATTTTATTTGGTTTTTTTTTCAACTTTTTATTTATGTTGAGAATTCGGCGTCTATTTAAGTAATATTTTAAAATTAATCATGAATTTTTATGGCGCAATCTTTCTAAAACTATATTATATCATAAATATATTATTTTTACTTAACATTCAGTTAAGAGGAATATTTGAATAAAATCTGTGGCGCAATTCTGTTAAGTGTCATGTTAAGAATGTATTTCAGCGGTGGAGCAGCGCTGTTACTTGTGGAGCAGCTTACGTTGACTTGTGAATGGCAAAACGAGCAGTAGTCGTAATTTACAATAATTGCACAAAACAAGTCGGGGAAAAATGATGCGAGAATAGAAATCAAATAATAACAAATAATAATAAATTCGTACACAAATCGGTGTAAACAATAAATTAGCGTGTGACATTGAAAGTTTTGTTAATTAAAGTTGACGAAAACAAATGCAAGCGAAAGCAAAGAATAGCAAACCGATAAGTAGCATATGAAAAAAATGAATATGGTGAAAATAAACAAAAACAAATAAGCAAAACAGAAGCGAATTGGCAGCAACAACAACAACAACAATAACAAAAACAACAACATAATTAGATATTTTTATTATTATCAGAAAGAAAACGCTGCAAGGAACAGCCAGTCCGTGCTGGCAGCGAAATGTCCAAAGTTTTTAGTCCACACAAGCAGCAAACGGCGTCACGCCCACGTTCTCATCATGTTGGGGGCGTGGACGGTGTCGTTCGGGATGCAGATGCGATTGCATCCAGCATGGATATGGACGTACTTGATTATGCCAGCAGTAGCTCGATCATTGAATTTCTGGCCAAGGAACAGGACTGCTGCATTGAAACAACCGATCCGGAGAGCATATTCCAGGAGGTCAGCCGTCTAGCGGACAGCTCAGATATGCGTTCGGTGGATGAGCTGCTCCTGGAAGCGGAACGCCTCATACAGCAACAGTTGCGCCTCGGCGACGGCGATACCGACACCAGATTGGATGCCAATGATGCAGTGCAGCTGAAAGCCAATTTGGATTTAACAGATAGACAAACGCCTGTATCCTTATCGCCACAGTCCCTATCATCGCCACAGAATAGCATCAAGCTAAATACGCGCTATACACGGTGCATTGAGCATGTCAAGGTCAATCCAACGCAACTCCAATCAAAAATAACCAAAGCCACATCAAAGCCAAACTATCCCAAACACGAACAGAATCAGGCCCAAGGAGAGATCCCTGCACAGATGCAGTCACCATTGCCATTGCCATTGCCATCGCCATCGCCGTCACAGGCTCCAGGCGGAGCACAAACGCCTCTGGAGCCGGGCAATTGTGGTAACTTTATGGCATTTGTTGAGAATCTACCCTCGGAATCGATTATTTCCGAGGAGTCCACGCCCAAGGATCTGCACAATCATACACAGAATGGCGTGGCCGTCGCTCAGCTGGATTTGGAACAGCTTGATAATACCGATGACGATGAGGATACGGTAAGCGGTCGTTATTCTGCTTTAAAAATGTATGTATGTATGTATGTGCATATGTGCATATGTGCATATGTGTGCGTATGTACATACATACATGCAACATACATTGTGATATTTTGTGTAAAAAATCAACAACAATAGAAAATATTTAATTGCACTTGAAGAGTTTTGTTCATTTTGTTAATATTATATTTATTTGTTAATGCTAATTTCCACTTGCAATTTGTTAATTATTATTTAGTTTTTTTTTTTAATTGCGATTCTCAACTTTTCGAAATACATCTTAACAAATTACAATAATTAATTAATTAAAATAAAAGAAAATTAAATAAAGAATTGCGAACAAGTTTTATTTCCTATTTAGAAAACAAATTTTAACACGTCCTTTTAACTAATTGGACACAATAAATACATAGTTTTATAGTTTATAACAAATACAATACAATATATACAAAATATATATTTTCATTCCCAAATCTTTTCATTTCTCCGCTCGGGCGGATGCCAACATACATACGCCTTAGTATTATTCCAATATTTCAAATGAAAAAAGTTGAATTTGTTTTTGTTTTTTTTAATTTTTTAAATTAAAATAATTAAATAATTTTTGTAATTTTATTGTTTTTTCCTTTGCTTTTGCTTTTGTTTTTGTTTTTGTTATTTTACATATATACAATGTATGTAGACATGCTGCACCTGAACGGAAAGAAAAACACAATCACACCATACACACCACACATACACACACACCATACACACACACACCACATATACACACCACACACACCAAACACACACCACACACACACGTCATGCCCATTAACCAATCGCTTGGGCAATCGTCTCCACAACGGTCCAGCCCTCTAAAGCCGTATCCTTGATAAATTTCGGTGGCAGGATAAAGCCGAATTCCCCCTTATCGCGCAGCTCGACGGTGTACACATATTTGGCACCCAATGCGGCACGGCTCCAATCATCGGAGCCGCCACCGGCAATGCCGAGCACCTCATAGGTAACCGATGAGCGGTATTTGGCGCCCGTCTTTTGGAGAATCCTCTCTGCGGCGGTGTTGCCCACCCTCTGCAATACGTTTGCATCCTTTGGCTTGACTGCCTTGTATGCCCAGGGATAGGTGATTAGCTGGCCGTAGCTGTGGTATGTCAAATATGACTCAAGATTGTATTTGCGCTTGGCAAGGAAATCGGCAACGGCCTTTGTCTCCAGCTCAGAGGCGGCCGCGACGCCGCGGTACGTATCGCTGCAGGGATTTGTCGAGGATCCGTAACCGTTCCATGAAATATCAAAATTGCGATTCAAATCGACGCCAAAGCAATTGGATCGCCGCGAATGGGAACGATTTTTGCGCCATAGTCGATTCACCGTACGGCTATATTCATATCCATCCGGATTCATAACGGGCATTATGTACCAGGTAATGCCACGTATATGCGCCGGCTGCTCCTCCCAATTGTTCATCAACTGATACAATATGAACGTAACCGTTGCTGGGCTGATCCATTCGCGGGCATGTATGCCGCCGTCTATCCAAATCTTTTTGTTCTCCCGTGGATTCTCAGAGATTCTGTTAGAAGAAAAAATAAAAACAAAAAACAAAAAAAAAACAAAAAAAATAGAAACAATTATTTATGTTGCATACTATTAGGCATGGCTTATAAATAATTATAAATAAATAAGGCGTCAATTGTCGCCGTGTAGCATTTTTTACGGTCATTGAAATCAAATCAAAAAAACAAAAAAAAATAGTTAAAAATATCAACAAATTATAAACTTAAAAACAAACAAATAAAGAAAAAGGTAAAGTGGAATTTTTGGTACTCACCTCAAGACCTTGAGGTCACGTCCCTCAGCCGACTTGCCAATGGTATAGAGTCTGCATACGTTGGGATATTTGGCGCGAACTTCGCGCATAAATGCATAGATCGTCTCCAGGGAGTGATAATCCTTCCAGTGCATCCCGCTGCCAGTGCGTGCTGCCTTCTCTGTGATGGGGCGGGGCGGGGGGAGGGAAAAACTCTCAAATATATTCAAATAAATAAATCATTTGTACTCACTTATCCGCCTATGTGAGCTTGATTGCGTTGCATTGCTGTGATCAATCATGCGCTCATCATCAATCAGCGATTGAATATTTTTGCTCAAGATCGCGGCTTTCAATTGATGTGCATCGAGGAAGCTGCGCGCCGCCTTCAGCTGATGTTTGTTAAACGAAATGTCAAGAAATTTGGAATTCTCCTTCCAGATGTTACCGCCAAACTTTTGCTCCATCACCTGACCAACGGGTATGCTCATTTGCATGCTCTCCGGTATATTCTCAATGCGCCACAATTCACTTCCTTCATATCGTACCGGAATCTCTTCATTCAACTCTGGCGTGCTGGGCGATGTATGATTTGCAGTGCCCGTTGCCAGCATCAATGCCAGCAGCGCCAATCTCAGTGCGATCCTCATTGTAACTGTTATTTATTAACGGTTGTATCTAAAAAAAAAAAACAAATAGAATTGATAACTTATCAGTTGAAATGTTGTTGGCCAACAAGTACACGTCATTTGTAATTAGCCCAACTCAAAAGACTAACATCTGATTTAATTAATTACAATAATTAATTAGTGCAATGCAATTATTTGTTCTTCTTTTATTTTGGATACACTAACTATTAAATACTAGTATTAAATATTATTTCTTTTTATTTCTATTTTGCTTTAATCCTCATACGTATCGATATGATGTTTAATTTTTTTGTTTTTTAATTATAATAATGCTTTTTACATATAACTATGATAAAAGTTTATAAATTTCGAAATAACGTTAAATTAACCAAAAAACAAAAAAAAAAAAAATTGGTTGAAGTTAATTTTTCTTTTTTGTTTGTTGTGAGTTCGAATTTGTTTTTGTATTTTGTTTTAAACTTACAATTTTAATTTAAGTTAGGAAACTGATGTATGTACATATATATTGTATATACGTATGTATAACTGTATCTGTATCTGTATCTGTATCTATTTTCGTGTCTGTGTCTTCAAGTTCAATGTTAAAATCGAATCGGATTTGCTCGGAATTTTAAATCAATTTTCTTTATTTTTTGCCAATCGATTTTATTTGATTTTATTTCCTCACTTTTTTTTTGATTTAATTAAATTTGGTTAATTCTATATAAAATGTTAAATCGTGCAGCATTATTATTATTGTTTTATTTTATTGTTATTATTATTTGCGAAATCATTTGTATGCAATAGGCAGAAATCCTTATCTACAAACGAATTGAAAATGTTTTAATAAGTTTGCTTTAATTAATTATGTTTATATGTGTGTGTGTATGTGTATGTACATATGTACCATACAATTGTACAATATTGTATTTTGTTTTGGGAATTGTTAAAAAAGTTTAATTGCGAGCATGGAATTCAAAAACGAGTACAATGCAGCTTAGTTTCAGTTTGTTGTTTTTTATTATTAACTATTTTATTATTTTATTATTGTTCGGGTGCGAGTTAATAATAATTGAAAATAGAAAACAGTCGCATTAAGCCACATTTCAAAAACTGAAATTATTTGCTTTTCGTTAGCACGAAATTGTGCTAATTTTCCCCTTCAAACAAACAACATGTATAAACTTGTAGTTTTTCGGGTTTTTTTTTTTTTTTTTGCTTTTCGGTTTTTTTGATTTTAGTGCAGAAAGTGGCCCACAGAACAGGTTCTGGGACTGTAAAACAACAAAAACAACAACAACAAAAAAAAATGTAAAAAGTTTTCAGTTATGTTGGTCGCATGAGAGTATCAAGATAATTATATTATCGTAATTGCATCCGACCTTCATTATCTTTTTTTTATTGTTGTTGTTGTTGTTTTTTTTTTGTTTTTTTTTTTTGAAGGTTCGTTACGCTACGTTTTGAAAAACTGGAGCAAAACCTGAGAACAAGTTGCAAGCAGCAAAAAGTGTGTTACGTTAATATGTTAATATGTTTGTATGCAATGTTAGCCGTGCGTTATGTTAATGCATAACATACACACATAATTGACAATTGTCATTTACATTTACATTTAACATTCTCTTAAAGTCTCTTGTTCATTTCATTTCATTTCATTAAGCTTACATTTCCTTTGCGTTTTTTTTCTGTTGTTGTGCTTAATTCGCTGCTGCAGTTGCCGGTCGCTGCTTCTGTTGCTGCCACTCCTGCTGCTGTTGCTGCTGCTGTTGCTGCTGCTGTTGCTGCTGTTGTTGCTGATGACACACCTCTTGACTGTTACTCTGACAGTTGGAGTTCGACTAAATGTTGCCTTTGTATACGTTTCAATTTTTATATGAAGCCACGTCAGGCCCGTGCGAGGGTCGCGTTTCCCGATAAAAACAAAAAAAAAACAAAAAAAAAAAATAACAAAAAAAAAAATGAATAAATAAAACACAAAACAAACAAAATAATTTTTTTTTGTCCACAATCGATAAAAGAGATCGCCGCAGCTTTAAACAAAATTACAACAGAAAGTGAAAAACAAAAAAACCAATTTTGAACAGCATAAAAAAAATTGCGCTGCTGCTTGACGACCGATCTTGGAGCGATCGGCGCGTACTAAATGAAATGACAACAGCAGCGCGACAGCAGCAGCAGCACCAGCAGCAGCAGCAGCAACAACAGTCACAGTCACAGTC
>JBAMCR010000380.1:0-26283 GCA_037075045.1 Mulgravea parasiatica | reverse complement strand
GGGGGGGGGGGGGGGGGGGGGGGGGGGGGGGGGGGGGGGGGGGGGGGGGGGGGGGGGGGGGGGGGGGAAGGGGGGGGAGGGGGGGGGGGGGGGGGGGGGGGGGGTGCCACTGTAGGGACTGGGGGTCTGGCCAACAGGCCAATTGACGCCCAAAGCCCCCGTTTATAATGCTGTTTACCACATTGCCACAACCGCACCGTGCGCAACGTGCCCCTCCCTTCCTCCCCCAAATGCCCGCCGCCTCTTTGTTGCACGCTTCTTGTGGCATACAACATTCACCTGCTTCACTTCACATTTCACATTTTTACACTATTTGCATTTGCGCAAAAAGTGCAAAAGTTGACACACACGCAATGCAAACCAACAACAATAACAACAACAACAACCCCATTATTATTTTTATTATTGTAGTATATACAAAGACACACACATTTGCATGCGTGTGTGTGTGTATGTGCGGCCGCCATTTTGCTGTCCCTTTGCCGCATTTGCACTTAATGAAATTCACTTTATTTTTTTTTCGTTTTCTCTCTTCACTTATTTATTCGTTGTTTTTCGTTGTTTTTTTTTTTTTGTGTTTTGTTGTATTTTACTTGTAACATTATTTTCATTTTCTTTTTAACACATTTTCATGTTATTTTCTTCTCTCAATTTTTTTTTAGTGTAATTCATTTTCTCTGTGTTTCTTTTTATATTTGCAGGTGAGTTGTCAACGTGTCGGGGCCTTTATTTATTAATGGATTTCTCATATCGGATGCAAAAACCCCTCAGTCCCCCAGTCACCCAGTCCCCGGGTCTTTAGCTCCACCAGCCCCTCCCCTAACCGCCCATTCAGTGTGAGTGCATTAAGAACTTAAATCAATATCAATAAATATTTTCGGTTAATGAAAATGCAATAATATAATATTCAATTCATTTCAATTTAAATGGATAATTAATTAAAAAATAAATAAAGTAAAGTAAATAAAAATTAAATATTAATTAATTAAATATTTAAGGTGTATATATATATTTTTAAATATTTATTAAATTGTAAATGCAAATTTCATATTTGTATAATTTAATAATATGAAGAAATTTGACAATAATTAATTTCAAGTAATTAACTGAAATAATTAGTTTTCAATGACTTGCAAACATTGAGAATAATAATAAATAATCTTAAATATTTATTTAAAATTTAAAAAAAGTGCTGAGAATTTATAACTTATCGATTTGTTGCTAAGCTTAAAAATAACTTAACGAAAAAATTGAAAATAAATCAGATATATTGGAATTCGCTCCAGTTAAAGTCTCTGTAAATTGAATTTTCTGTTTTGGCGTTAATTGGAGTTACAAATTATAGAAATTAATTAATTTGCAAAAATTAAATTAATTAAGTCAGATTAATTAAATTGTAGGCATAAAAATAAACTGGCCGATAACACGACACCAACTAGAAATAAATAAATAATTAAATATATATTAATAAATATAAATAATAACAATACGTAAGCTACATACATATACACATACATACATACATGCATACATACATATAACGGAATCCAGTCAAACAAATTTCACCCCTTCTTTTGGGGCATCTGGAGTAACAGCTGCGAGTGCCGACTTGTAATTAGATTTTTGAGCTAACAGGACACTCCAGGACTGTGGCTCCTTCTTGAGTGGCCAGTCTTCAGTCTTCTGTCTTTTGTCTTTTGTCTTCTGTCAGCTGTCTCCGTTCTTTGCCATTTAAATGTGGTTGAAATCTCTTGTGCTTCGTTTTTCGTGTTTCAACAAATTAACTAAGAAAGCAAAATTAAAAGAAAACAAAAATATTCTTAAATTTAATTATTATTATAATTCTACTGATACGAATTATAATTAAATATGTCATAATATTAATTTTTACGCTTACTATTAAAATTATATTTAATGAAATTGAATTAAATATGCGAAATAAAAGAGGGAAAAGTGAGTAAAAGGATGTCAAGGAAAAAAGCAAGAAAAGTAAATGTCGAAGTTTAAGATAGAAATAGATATATAGATAGAAAGAGATAGAAAAAGAGATGCAAATAGAGAGGGGTAAATGAGGAGTTGGAAGAGTATCATAAATGCGGCAGTTATATGCGTGGCAAGTGTTGCGCCTATGTTGGCAGACTGTGGCATGACGGAACTGCGTCCCACAATGCTAAAGCAACATGTTGCACAGCCACCCAGCGGCAACGTCGCCAGTTGCGCAGGCGCGCACCTACACTTTTGCCCTGAATGCTACTTGGCCTGCCTCCTACAGACTCCGATTTTGACTTTACCCCTCTAGGTGTTTAGCTGCAGCAGCATCAACATCAACATCAGCTCCAGCTGCAACTGCAACTGCAACAAAAATTTCAACTGCAACTGAGATTAACATCGCACTATGTCATAAAGTTTCCCAGTCAGCTTTGATCCCATAAAGTTTTGTGCGTTTCGCTCGCTCAGTTTGTGCCACTTGCCGCGAGTCCATTTGCAATTCAATCTACAGAAAAAACAAAACATATATGTATAGTATATATACAATATATATAATTTATAAGTATAATATATCTTTTTTTTATAAATAAATATAATATACCAGAGCGAAAAAATTGTAAATACATTTCTTTTAGATTTTATAAATAATTTTTGAATTTCTTTTAAATTGAAAAATAATTCATCATGCGAAATAATTAAAAAAAAAAAAAAATATATATATATATATATATATATAGAAGAAGAAAAAAGAAGGAAAATCCTATATTTATATTTACATGTCCGCAAAGTTAAAAATATTTTTGGATTAATTATATTTATCAATAGTAATTATTAATAAAGTTTTCGTTAAAATGCAACATAATTTCAATGAGAAATTTAAAAATACAATTTTACAAATCAAATATTGATTAAATTCATTTTTGATATTTTAATATTTGAATTTTCAAAATTATTAAAATTAGTTTTAAATTTTTATTCAATTAAATGTGAAGGACAATTGACAAAATTTCTTGAGATATATTGATGTTGTATTTAGAGCATAGCTGATTCGGTATTCTGTTGCAGCATAAATTGTTGTTGTTGTTGTTGTTGTTGCTGCAGCTGCTGCTGTTGTGGTTGTTGTTGTTGTTATTGTTGCCGCTATCGTTGCACTTTAGGCTGCTGCACGCAGAGCACGCATTTTCAGCGTGAAATGCAATTTCTGCACCAAAGGAATTTCAATTGTGTTGGTGTGTGCCAAGTACCCGCTGGAGCCTCCAAATAGCTCCAACTGTTTCAATGTTATAACCACGCTTCAACTTCAGCTTCAACTCCAGCTTCAACTCCAGCTTCAACTTTAGCAGCAGCAGCAGCAGCATCAGCATCAGCATCAGCTTTAGCTTTAGCTCCACTCTGCGACGAGATCTGCAAATGTATCGTATGTGTATGCGTATTGTAATTTGGGTTTTTTTTTCTTTTCTGCTTTTCTGCTTTTCTTTTTTTTTATATTTTTCTGTTTTTGTTTTCTTTTTTTTTTTTTTGTTTTGTGCAGCTGGAAAAACTCCCGCAACAAGTTTCAGTTCAGGTCGCTCGCTGACTTTGTCCGTTTGTCCGTTTGTCTGTTTGTCAGTTTGTCAGTTTGTCAGTTTGTCAGTTTGTCAGTTTGTTAGTTCGTCAGCTTGATAGTTTGTCAGTTTGTTAGTTTGTCAGTTTGTCAGTCAGTCAACGCACGACGCTCACGCAAATCACGCAACTCGAATTGTCTTGCAACGTTTGCGTCTCGTTTCTACAGTATTCTACAGTATGTAGAGCTTCTTCTAGATTCGGATTCTTATTGTTGTATTTGTTGTTGTTGTTGTTTTTTTTTTCTTTTTTCTTTTTTGTTTTTTGTTTTTGTTTTTTTTACTTCGCTTGCCAATTTCATTTTGCCGCCGCATTCCTTTGGGTAGCTGCCACATCTTTTGAGCCGCGTCTACAGCGCTGCCTCTTCTGCTTGCGGCTTCTACAATTCCTTTATTTTCCCCCCATTTCTATGTGTGCGTTTGTGTGTGTGTGTGTGTCTGTGTATGTGATTTTTTTTTTAATGTTAGTTGAACTTGGAGGCCATTGCAAATTGCACTCTCCACAATTTCAAGCCGTCAAAATCTATTGTTGTTGTTCTTCTCTTCCATATTCTTCTTCTATACTATCATCTCCTTGTTCTTCTGCTTTTGTGTTGTTGCTGCTGTTGTTGTTATTGTTGTTGTTGTTGTTGTTGTTGCTGTTGGTTTTCCAGGCGCGAAGAACAAAAAGTTTTACATTCATCTGCATGTACTTGTATACCATATACAATAATATTGTATTATGCTGAATGTATTTACAATTGCCCAGATCCGAGTGATAAGCACATCGAAGTGGAGCATGGGAGGTTTCAAGGTAATTTCAAGTCGAGTTGTATGTACCTCAAAAAACTCTGTGAGAAATTTCAAAAGAAAATTGCTACCAGCAATACACACAAAAAACAAAAAAAAAACAAAAAATGAAAAAAATATATTACTATTTTAACAAACTACATTAAAATAATAATAATAATAATTGGTACAAGTTTGTTAGCAATTAAACAATTTAAATTTACAACAACAAACATATTTATGCTTAGGTTTAAAAAGGTTTTTGTTTTTCTTTTCAAATAAAACATTTATTAAAAATATAATATTTTATTTGTTTTTTTGTTAAATATGTGACTGCAAAAAAATAAGTTATAAGAAATTTTTATCATAAAAGTTAAATATTATTTTTACATGACTCGTTTTTTTTTTGTACTTTTATTTTGTATTATTATCTGTTTGGGATTCACTAGAAAAGTGAAGTTTATTTTTATTTATTTTTTTTTTACAACAAAAATTAAAAATTTCTCTGGCTAGGCTCAACGTATTTTTGTCGATTTAATCCAAGGTTATTTTTAGGGAAATAATAATTATACCATTCCGTCCTGAAAGTGCAAAAAGTTAAATTTAACCTAAGAAGTTTTACTGCAAAAAAAAAAAATTAAATAAAATAAAACTTAAAAAAAAATTTTTTTTTTTTGCATTTAAACTATAAAATATTGAATACAATAATTTTTAAGTAAAAAAATTTTTGCTTTGGTTTTAATTATATAAATTTAAATATAAAATATAAATAAAATATTAAAACTAATTATGAAACTTAATTATTTGATATTTGTTTAAATTGAAACCAAACTTGTCAAAACTGGAACTTAGCGTTTTTTTTCTATTTACAAAAGCTACAGAAATTGCTGAAAATTATAATTGTAATTATGTAGAATTTTCGTTTATTTTTTGTTATTTAATTTTATATTTTTTGTTGCAATAACGAAATCTAAAAATATATTTTATAGTTTAATATGTTTATGTCAGATGACATTAACTTTGCCCAATAATTAGCGAAATTAACATAATTAAGTGGCATGTGGCATGTGGCCTGTAGCATGTGGCCTGTAGCATGTGGCAGACTGCAATATGCAACAGCTGCTATCGTTGCTGTTGTTGGAACGTGCCACTTCAGGCTAAAAGCGCGAGCACGCGCTTCATAATATTTACACAAAAACAACAACAAAAAATGTTTCCTTTAGTTTTTTTTTTGTTGTTTTTTATTTTTGTTAAGAAACCTTTTGGCCGATTCTTTGATTCGCGTTGGCAGTTGCCAAATTAACATGTTGTTGTTGTTGCCGGGTTAGTCTCCTTATCTTTATCGACATTTGTTTTCTCCCGTCTCCGTTTCAACTGGCCACAACCACAAAAATGCCGGCCAGATCAAGCAACTTACCAAAAGCCAAAAAATATTAAAAAAAAAAAAAAATAAATAAATAAATAAGGAAGACAAAACAAAAACGAGATAAAAATATTATTTGAAACGCACCGAGAATGCAATACTCTTCCCATTACGCTGGGGTATAAAAATTTCAAATTAAGGAAAATTCACAAAAATATTTTGGATAAAGATATAGATACAGATACAGATTATCAAATATGATGTGCAGCATAACGCATTGCGTGAACAAGTTAGAGTATCCAATGAAAGGGTATACAAAAGTGCCAACTGCTGTTTGTCTTTAGGTTGTTGCAGTTGTTGTTGTTGTTGCTGCTGTTGTTGCTGCTGTTGGTCTTGGGCTACTCTTTTTGCTGGTGGTCCTGCCACTCGCCCTTTTGTTCTCGACAACTCGTTTTTGACCACAATCAATGCTCAGTTCTTGTTCCCGTTTTCTGTTTTCTGTTTTTGCATTTTTTCTTCTTGGCCTGTGCTTTGTTTTTTTCCTTTTTTTTTTTTTGTTTCTTTTGCCAGCTGCCCATTGTCTGCAATGTTGCTGCTGCTGACGCGGGGCATGAGCATGCTGCAGCATTGCCCATTGCCCATTGCCGATTGCCGTGTTGTGTTGTTGTGTGTTGTTGTCTGTTGGTATGTGTTGTTGTGTGTGGTCAGTGTTGCGGCTCCTCTTAGTTGATTACTTAATTCTATTGATGACGTTTTGACTGATTGCCTTATGAGCTTTCACTTTTTTGTGACCATTGCCAAGTTAATAACTGGACCAGCTTTCATGTTGCTGTTGCCACTTTTGTTGATATTGCTGCCATTGTTTTTGTTGCTGTTGCTGCTGCTGTTACTGCTGCCGTTCATTGTTATGAATTATTCATGCAACAAGCACTAGGCACAAGCACAGTTTTTTTTTTTTTTTTGTTACTTTTTGTTTCTTGTGTTTTGAGTTTTTAGTTTTTGCCGCTCGCATTGGGACTTCATCAACTTCAACTTCAATTTCATAAACGTTTCAATTCCCCCGTTGGTGGCCAACACTGCACTGCAAAGCGTTTCATATCTTAATATACCCTGTACTTTATTTTCATCTGGAATTTCAATTTGGCTAATAAGCAAATCTATTCAAGCCCAGTCTTTAATTTAAATCATTGTGCTCAACCTCGAATTCAACGCCAAAAGTTATTGTTGATAAATTGATAAAAATAACAAAATTACAATTATTAATTAATTAATTAAAATTCTAAATATATGAATAAAGTCTAAATATTTTTTAATTAAAGGGAATATTATGAAAATTTATTTAAGAAAAATTAGAATTTTTAATACCTTTTTGTTAAATATAAATTTAAAAATAATTGTGTTTTTAATTTAATTGAATTTTTGTTTGTTTTTGTAGCGAAGTGTTGGCTTTAAGTTACTGTAGTTGTTGTTGGTGTTGCTGTTGTTGTTGTTGTTGTTTAATGTAAACCGCTAGATGACTTTATTAAGACACCACGAAGTGGCAACAGTGGCGTCCAATCAAAGTGGATCGACCGCACAACATGATTTAGTGGCGAATTCCTTCACACCTGCCACGTCCGACATGTCCGTCATGTCCGTCCTATCTGTCATGTCTGTCATGTCAATAATGCCACCGATGGAGACAACCAACCTGGCCAGCAACTGCTCAACAAGCCAAATTGATAATGATGTGACAAAACAGCAGTAATATTTTTTTTGTTTTTGCTTTTGTTTTGGTTTTTTTTTTCTTGTAATTTTTGTTTGTTTTTCTTTTCTTTTGTTGCTTTGTACATACAGACAAACACATGTTAGCACATACATGTATATATTTTTATATTTCATTTTTTTTTTTTTTTTTATATTTTATATTTATTTTTGTTTTTGCTTGCGGTTAAAGCAATAACTTGGCTAAGATCGTTGCTTGGGTTGAGGAGCAGGCTTCAAGGCACGTCGTCGCTGTCATTAACGTGATTTTCTTGCTGTTGTTGTTGCTGCCACATTATGCGTTATTACGCGTGCGCAGTGCCGCGTTGTTTTTTCTTTTCCCCCGCCCCCCTCCCCCCTCCAACTGCGGCTTTAATAAAACATAGTATAGCCGGGCAAAGCAAAGCGAATCCGTGGCGAAATGCTGGCGAAGTGGGTAACTGGAATTGTCTGTGTGATATCTTTTGGCGTTACAACAACGTTAAGCTAAAGCGACATATTGACAGCGTGATGCGTGATAAACGACACAAGAAACAACAACAACAACAACAACGACAACTAAATGCAAAACAAAGTAAAAAAAATAAAAAAAAAATTAACAACAAGAAATAAAACAACAAATCCAACGCGAATGTTGCTGTTGTCGCTTGTCAATGGGCCTAAACAGTCAGAGGCTAAATACATACATACATACGGTTCGATATATTCGATATACATTACATACATACATACATACATTTAATCGATACATTCACCTAACGGTTGCCTTGCCTGCAATTTGTAATGCTCTTAGCCAAGATATTATGTTAATTGACCAAAGCAAAATGCAAAAAAAAGCGATAAAGCTGATTAATCTGATCAATCCGCTTAGTTGATCAAACTTGAATTAAACGATAATTGTAAAAAAAAAAGAATTTCAGACTTAAAAAGATTTGACACACTTAAAAAGAAATTTCAACATTCAACTTTGATTTTGGTTTTTGTTTTGGGCTTTTCTATTTTGGATTAGATCTCTCTTACAATAACTCTCGCTCGCTCGCTCTCTTCGCTCTCTCTCTCTCTTTCTCACTTTTTTGCAATTATCTTTCAAGTATTTATTTTTTGTAATTTTTTATTTAATTATCCTAAGAGCATTAAAACTATTATTTTCTTTATTGGTTTTTAAATATTTAATTGAAACAGACACAAACTTGTAACTAAAATTTAAATTTAAAACACAATAAATTAAAATTTAAATTTAAAGATTTTGTTAACAAAAAAAAAACAAAACTTTGCATTATTTTATATCTTTGATCGTTTCATTGGTTTTGCTCTACTTTTTCTTTTTGTTTTTGATTAATTTTTTATTTATTTATTTATTTGTTTTGTTTTTTTTTTTCGTGTATCCTTAAAGTCAACTGTGACTTATCGAAATCGTTTGATCTTGACATTCGGACAACATTCAAGCAACATGCATCGCATGATCACCGATCACAAAAACAAAGAAAAAAGGAAATAGAAAGAATAAATTCATTTTTTCTTTTCTTCTCAGATTGATTGTACAAGTTGTTAACTGTTTTGTTGTTTTTGTTGTTGTTTTGTTTCTTTGGCTTGAATGTGGCATGTGATGTGAGGCACAAACAAAGTGTAGCTAAATTGCATAGGTAAATCAAAGTATGAAATAGTTGACAACTTTGCAACAGCAACAGCAACAGCAACAGTAACAGCAACAGCAATATGCAACAGCAACATACAACATACAACATACAACAACGACAACGACAACGCTTTCCGTTCACGATAAGCAACAACAATGCGCAACAATTGTTGTTTTTGCTCTCTCTTCTCTGTGTGTATGTGTGTGTGTGTGTGTGTGTGGGCGCAATTTTCCATTGAATTATAATTTTTCATATTACAATAATATTTTCCTCTTTTATTTTTAATACTATAATTTTTTTTTCTTCTCGAGTTGCTGCGGCTTTTTGCCCAGGCTTGTCATAATTTTCATTACATGTTTTGTTTTTTGTATTGTTGTTATTGTTGTTGTTGTTGTCGCTCCTGCTGTTGCCGTTGTTGTTGTTGTTATTGTTGTTAGCAATGTTGAGCCTACAGCTTGATAAAGATCTCTCTTTTGCAGCTCTGCTTGACTGCGGGGCTGCAACAACAACAACAATAACAACAACAACAGAAAATTGCAACAATCTGATAAGAATGTTGTGTATTGGCAATGCAACAAACGACAAGCGGCACAGCGACAGCGACAGCGACTGTGGTTTGTGTCTTGACTAGGCCAGCAACAATAACAATAACAATAACAACAACAAGAACTACAACAATAACAATAATAATAACTAAAACACAAAAAACTGCGCGTTTGCGAGCAAACACGACTAAATGTTGCTTTGTTACGTTTTCTTAAATATAAAGTTAAAAATAAAAATTTATAAAAAATAAAATAAATTATAAAGAATAAAAATAATTTAAAGATTTCTCATAAACTATCAACAATATAGTAAAAGCAAAAAACAAATTAGATAAATAATTATCAATCAAATTAAATAAAGCTTAAAAAAAGAGAAGTAAATAAATATCTTTGAAAAAATTTAAATAATTTAATGAGTGTATTATAAATATTTGATAAATTTATGCGTAATACAGTTATCAGAAGATTAAGAATGAGAAAAGACAGAGTGAGGGATAGGAGAGACAAAGATAGAAAATGGGAGATAGAAATAGAGAGACAGAAAGAAAGAGAGAGAGATGAACGATATCTTCTCTTACTAACATTTGTTTAGCATAGTCCGATTATGCCCCATTCGATGCATATTACAAATACAGGGTAGAAAAAAAGCTAAGATCAACAAAAACAAAAAACAAAAAAAAAATAAAACACAAAAAAAAAAGAAAATTAAACAGAACACAAAAAAAAAACGAAAAAAAAGAACTGAATGGAAGCCAAAGTTGAAGTTGAAGTGCGTTTTGCCTGTCAAAACAAACAAAACGACAACAGCAACAACTCTGCCGCATGCCGCATGCCTCATGCCGCACTGTGGCAGCAATTGTGGCAAGCTCTCTGCCCACCCACGCAGCCCGCAGCCCAAATTGACGAATTGTGGCAGTCGACGCAGTGGCGCAAATCGGGAACGCCAATGACATTATAATATGTCAATTTTTATGCCGCTTGGCAGGCGCGTGTTACAAAATGTCAAAAAGACGATGAAACAAAAAATCAAAAAAAAAAAAACAACTACCAAAAACGCAACGGCAACAACTAAAAAAAAAAAGGAGAAAAAAACAACTACAACTACAACTACAAAAACAACAACGACGGTGCACAACTTGAACAACAACTCTATTGTGCGCCCACGCGTTGTTGTTGGCGTTTTTCAAGCTAACATTTGTTGTTGTTGTTGTTGCTGTTGCTGTTGTTGTTGTTGTTGTTGTTGGCCCTGCAATGTAAACAACATTCAACGTTTAACATTTTTATGCGATTTTACCAACATTTTGTCATGTTGTCTGTTTGTTGTACGAGTATGCAAAACAACAACAACAACAACAACAACAAAAGTAAAACAGGCGCAGTTCGCTTTGTGGGTTAAACAGAAGTTAAATGAGTTCAGGCCAGTTTCTTACAGTTTCTTACAGTTGCTTTTCAATTCGAGTAACTGACAACTTTAATTCGACTTTTAAATATATAATATTAAATAAAGCCTTTAATAAATCAATAATCATAAAACAAAACATTTAAACTGTAAGGATGTTGCATAAGAAAAACAAACAAAAAGCAAACAACCAATAAAGAAAACTATAAAATTAACTGAACAATAAACTAGAACACGATCGTTTATGATTAATCGATATTGTATTGCATATGTTTTAATGTATACATATGAAATATGTTTGTGTGTGTATGTATACCGTTTAATTAAATTAAAATACGAGCCAAGAGCAACGCTGCGTATAATAATAATTTGCCGTCAATTAACGATCGTTAGAGATGGCCAAAAGCGAAAGTTGCGTTTTTTTTCTAAATTGGCCAACTCTTAATATCGTTTGCTATCGACGATCTTTCAGTTGTCAGTAGTCGTCCTGTATTGTTGTTGTTGTTTGTTGGTTGTTGTTGTTGCTGTTGCTTGTTGCTTTAAATTAAGATTGTGCGATTAGCGCTGACAGCGCAGTTCCAGCTGTTAGACAGACGCTAACTCTCTGAGCTTTCTACAATGCGATTTTTAATGAGCATTTTAGTTGCTATTTTGATCGGGCTCCAGCGGCACACAAGGCGCCAAAGTCATCGTCATCGCCATCGTCATCGTCATCGACATCGTCACCGACATCGTCATCGTCATCGACATCGTCATCGATCGTGTTGTGGGTGGGCTTTTTAGGTCGCAGCTTTTGCGCTTTTATCACAAATTATGGGAACGCAACTTTTGTAAATCGTTTTTGTTTTCCCCTCATATTTTTCCTGTTTTCTTTATCTTTTTGTCTTCTTTTTGGCAGCGATCGATAGATCGATTGCATCGATAGTTTGAGTCTTCAAATGCTCTACCCTTTCTAAGCGCTATTCGATTTTTACAATGTTTTTTTTTTTTGTATTAAAACAATTTTTATTGCATTTTAATGAAAAACAAATAGAAATTAATAATTAAGCATTACCTTTTAATTTTTTTAATTAAATATTTAAGTTTTTATAATTATTATTCATAGATTTTTTTCTTATAGTATTTATTATTCCAATTGATAGTGTATTCAAGTTTCTATATATTGGCGAAATTTGATTTTTTCCCTCTAGCAGCTTGTGCGGGTGCGCTGCCTGTTTACAAGGCTCCTGCTGCACGACCCGAACTTTGTTTTTTATTTACCCTCATCGCCCCCAAGACCCCCGCCCCCCGTTACCCCCTCACCACCCCACCCCACCTCCTGCGGCAAATATGCAACTGCAACTGCAACTGCGTTCGCTATTGGAGCCTTTGTCTTCAGCTTTGCCTGCCGCACCCCCAGTTGCCGCATTGCCACACTCCTCCACTCACCCCTCCTCCCATCATCACCATCACACAACCCACAACATACAACATACAACATACAACATACACACCCATCCACATCTAGCATTTGCTCGTGTATTGCCGTTGTTAATTTGCGTTTTGTTGCGTTTGCCAGTTGAGAGCTACATAGTACATGATATTTGTTGTACTCATTGTTGTTGTTGTTGCTTGTTGCTAGTTGCTAGTTGCATGTTGTTGTTGTTGGTTGGTTGGTTGGTTGGTTGGCAAATTGTTACACGCGTTGCTGCTTTGATGTCTTTATGGGTTTTGAATTTGTGGGTTCCATTCGCCGACAGAATCGTGACTGCAATTCGCAGGGCTAAACTCGAACTCCAAGTTGGAGTCGGAGTCGGAGTCAGAGTTAGAGTAAGAGTTGGACTCGGACTCGGAGTCAGAGTTGGAGTTGGACTCGGAGTTGGAGTTGGAGTCGAAGTCAAAGTCGAAGTTGAGACTTGGCCAAAAGACATAATCAAATGTGGACAAAATTATTGAGCAATTTAGTTTTAGTTTATGGAGCAATTGCCAATGCCTCTTGCAACCACTCGCTGAGTGTTGATGCCTCCTCCTTCTCTATGCGATGTTGCATCTTGCTAGTGTTGTTGTTATTATTGTTGTAGTTGATTCTCCAGGTACTCGTATCGTTCGTAGCATAGCTAGTTGAATTTGTGGAGCGTTTTCTTTATGTTTATGCGGTAAATGGCATTAATGGATTTATAGATGCACGCTCTCCATGCTCTCCACGCTCTTCACGCTCTCCACGCTCTCGTAGTTTAGCTTCTAGCTTCTAACTGGTAAACGCATCCACGTTGGCTCGTTTTTGATTAGGATTTATGTGGTGGCTGGTTGCTGGTGGTTGCTCGTTGCTGGTGGCTGGTGGCACCACGGTCATGTGAACTCTCGATCAATTTGGCCGATAACGGAGCGAATTTCTTGGGCGAAGCCAGAACTACATACATACAATGTATGTGCAATACTATAGTATGCAGCGCCATCAATCATGATGCAAGTGTGATGTAACAATAGCAACAAATGGTTAAATGATATTCTGCATATAAATATCGAGATTGCGTCTGAAACATTTACGCAAGAATCATGATGTACAGACCAATTATGAAGCGATTTCAATCGTTGTTCAATCAAATATACTCAAGTTATTTGTGTTGTTGAAGATTGAACACTATAAATTCATTATTAATAAACATTTCAAGGAAATTATAGTTAATCTCAATCATATGTGCTTATCAATCAAGCATTCAATCCATGTGTGTCCATTACACAAATGTTCAATCAAAATGAGTTGAGGAAAGAACTTGCATTGATAAGCTACTGCTAAATGAATGTTAAACAACTTCAATCAGCAATTGAAAATGGCTATTGTAGTCAATCAATCAAGCTTATGAAAAGCTTATAAAATATGCCAAAAGCACGTGCAATCAATCATTTAACTTGGTTACATCTTTAATAGGGCTCATTAGCATGGAACCTTTTGTGAGCGAACACAAGAATCTTCAAGTCAGCTTAGTTTTTCTTCTTTCTTTTTTTTTCTTGTTTTCTTCTTGTTCTGCGTTTTCTTGTTTTGTTTTGTTTTTTTTTATTTTCTATTTAGTCTATAAAAAAACCTGTAGGAAAATGTGGTGCACTTAACAGTTAAAAGCTTCAATCAAGTCGCTTCAATTGAGGCGTCAATCAAAACAACGTCTGCCCAGTGCACTAGAACTCGAATGGGCTTTGAACTTATGAGCGACCTCTCCACAAACACCCACAACAAGCACACATACACATACACACACACACATACACAAAGAAAAGTAAATTTGATTGATGGTTGCATTGAGTTGGCAATCCCCGAATGCAGCCTGAGGACTTTACGGACCAGAACATTCTTCGGCCTGAACTGAAAGGCATGACAAACGTATTTTTTGCTATTTTACGTTTTTATCGTCTTATGCATGTATGTATGTACATACATACCCTTACCAAGGGTACAACAATTTCCTATTCGAATATGCCAAATGAATTTACTAAATATATATTTAATATATTTACTTTGAAAATAAAAATATATGTTACATAGTGTAATGGAAGGCTTCCAATTTTAATTGAAAACTATTTTCGAAAAATTCGTCAAATATTTTTGTAAGGGTATATATAGATTTATCATCTTTTCATTTTCTTTTTCTTTGCGTTTTTTTTTTTTTTTGTTTTTTTTTGTTGTGTGTTCCTAGCCTTTTCTTGAGCCGTGCCCTGTTTTTTATTTTATATATATTTTTGTAGCATGTTTTAGTTTTATTTTTAGTTATTATTATTATTATTTTTTTATTATTGGTGGTATTATTTCGTGCTTCTTTCTCTCTCTCTCTTTCTCTCTCGCTTTTAGTATATTTTTTTTATATGTGGCTTCTTTTAGCCGCTTTTGCCCTTTGGCCAAAAACTGTCGCAACTCATCAATTTTCATTCAGACCGCAACCCTAGCCTCTCGCCTATTATTCACGCCTGGCCAAGGAGCCGAATAAGCGAGTGTCCAGCCGCGAGTTGTTGCCACAGTTCTGCACAGTTCGCCCGCCCCACTTCTGGACGCGGTCCGGCAGCTCTTGGAGCCACAGTGGGCGTTTGGTCTGACGTTAAGCCAGAGCAATGAATGCTTTTAGCTGAAAACTGAGTAATTGAGTGACAATTAAGTTATTTCTAGACGAACAAGCCGCGATCAGCACTCAGCTAGCCAGTTCTCCAGTTGGTCAGGCTCTTTTCATTTTTTATTTCTTATTTCTTATTTTTCATTTTTTTTGCTTTATGAAATATTACCAAGTTCATATCTCAATTATGAATGCCGCTGCTACAGTGGACTTCATTTTATTAGGAAGACTTGAAATTATGGATTAAACAGTTTTTATTATTAGCATTACAAATGGATACGATTTAATTGCATTATTAATATATTTCATAATAAGATTTAAACAACAACAAAACAAAATGCGAATAAAAAATCCATGTACACCTTTTCTTTATTGCATTTATTTATTTATTTTATTTTTATGTATATGTTATACTTGCTATTTTCCATGAACGCATTTCTTTTTTATTTGAATTTTACTATTTAATTTTGCGCATTTAGCTTATTTTTTTTTTGTTTTTGTTTTTTTTTTTGTGTGCAATCATTGCTACAGCATTTCATCCCACTGTGCTGAAGCTGTGCTCACTCTTTGCTTTCAGTCGCTCTCTGAGTGAGATTAATCGCAGCTTTGACAGGCGCTGCATTCGACGACGAAGTCGACGCTGCTGCACATTTTTTTTATTTTTGTTTTTAGTTTTTTTTTTATTTTTTATTTTTAGTTTTTTTTGTCTGCTTTCTTGAACATGATTAAGCGACCGAACTGCAGCCGAAGCGGGGGCTGGCTGCTCGGGTCTCGACTGCCTTTGACATTATCGTTGCCGCCACCATCGCCGTCACCGTCGCCATTACCGTTGTGTTGATCGCCTTCGTCTTCGTCGTTGTGTTCGCCTTCGTATTCGTCTTTGACTTCGTGGATGTCATCAAGTTGAGTCGAGTCAATCGCTTGCCTGGGCATCTCATCAGCTGATGATCATTGTAATGAGCTTTTCAAGCTTTTTGGCGTTCTCTTTGATGTTGTTGACGTTGAACTTTAACATCGCTTATGTCAAATTATGTCTTCATTTCACTAAACGTTTACATGGGCGGTTAAGGCGTGGCATCCAAGTACCACACTACATACATACACACATGCATACATGCATATCTTTTATGCACGCTGCATATTGACAATTTATTTTATGTATGTATGCACATGCATATAAAGTATGCATATATATGTATAATACGAAATGCATCAGGAATCTGGGGTCATATGTATATACATACGTAGATATTGTAGGATATCTGTTATTCGTGCACGCTTGATTGAAGCTTTGTTTTTTTTTTTGGTTTTTGTTTTTGTTGCAGTTCCTTTTGATTTATGTATGTTTTTTTGTTTACCACACGATGCAATTTGTGAATTATTACGCATCTGCTGCGTGGGAAGTGGGCCTAGCGAGTGGTAGCGGGAGTGGGAGCGGGATGCGGCGATGACAAATTGCTCAAAAGCCGCGAAACTTGAGAAAAACAATTGCGGCAGTAGAAAAACATGCGAATATTGGAACGTAAGAAATCGACAGAAAAAAAAAAATAAAAAAAATACGAACGCTAAAAGCGATACGAAAAGCGCAGTGAGTGCTAACTGCAGGAAATGCTGCCAATGCATGAGCATACGCTTAGCCGCGGAGTGCTCGGCAAAAAAGCGGAAAGTAGCCGAATACGAACAGCAAGCAGCAAGCGGTTGGCAGCGATAGCGACAGAGGCAAAACGACGCAACGCGACGCGACGCGACGCGTCGAGGCATCGCATCGTATGCGTATGCATTTTTGCGGCGTTAGCTGCTCCGCATTTGTTGCCCTTATAGGCAGGCAGCGCTTACATAAGCAACGCTTCGTTTCCGTCAATGCCGAACGCGCGCCCACACGTGCGCTCTCCCGCTGCCACTCCCATGCCCGCTCTCACGCGCTCTTTCTTTCTCTCTCTCAAATAAACGCCCGCTCTAATGCAATGGTCGCTGCTGCTGCTGCTGCTGCTGCTCCGGCCGATCGCATTGCGTTGCGCATCAGAACGAGCGACGCGCTTCGACCTTGACAGTGAAATTTATTTGCTGTTGACGCGATGCGACGCGATGCGAAGCGATGGCAATGGCATCGTCGGCAAAGGCAGCGGCAGCGACAGCAGCAGAGACAGAGGCAGAGGCAGAGGCAGCGACTGCGTCGCTTTTGCAATTTATAATACGAGCGCAAATTGTTTTTGTTGTTGTGGGCTTTGTACATTAGTTTGCAATTTGTAGAACATTCAAACATTTTGCGTATGCGGGCGTAATGTATGTTATGTATGTATGTATATATGTATGTATGTATGCACATACATGTTATTGTTGTTGTCTTTATTATTGTTGTTTATTTTATTAGTGTTCTTTTTCTTGTTGTTTTCATTGTTGATTTTGTTTTTGTTATTATTGTTGTTGTTGTTGTCATTTGTTGGGTTTAGGTGCATTCGCCGCGCGACCTTGAACATTTTATAATTGGCACGACTTTGGCAGCGTGCGCACATAAAACTATGTATGTACATACATACTTACATACATACATACATATACACATTCATTTGTACAGTAAATGCTCGATAATTACACAACATTATTTATTTATTTTTATTCATTGTACAATATGCAATTTTCATTAGTAAAACAATTCTTAATTCTCAAACTGACTTCGTATGCATAATAACAACAAAAAATAAAAATAATTATAACAAATGTATTAACAAATAATTAAAACTCGAAATGATTTTTTTTCATTTTCTTACTTTCATATTCTATTTTATGAATATTTTATAAATATAGATATACATAAATCTTTTTAATTTGGGGCCAACATTATATTATTTTGCTAATGTTAATAACAATAATAGCAAGAAGGATCTTTAATCCTGATGAGTTGCTTACAGATCCTTGCTTTTAGTTTTCAGTTAAAAGTTTCACTTATTTTTTATTATTACAATTCTGACTTCAGAGTGAAAAAATGTATGTATGTATCAAATATTAATTTGTTGAAATCTAAACAATGTTTTGTTTATTATTTATTTGATATTTAACAACTGAATGATCTGATCCTTTGGGCAGTTTCCTTTTGGAATTTGTAATTTGTGGAAAGTTGGGCAAACGGGGCGTATGCAGCTTTTTTTTCTTTGATATATTATTAATTTATAAATATTTAATAATATGTTATTAATGTTGATTGTTGTTGTTATCTTATGTATATGCAACAGCACATTGTATCTACAATATACTGTATATGTATCTACATACATACATAGATACACTTGCACTCTCTGTCGCTCTTACTGCAGCAGCGCATCAGCTGTTGCCCTCACTTCATCTTCAGTTTGGCCAATTGACAGACTGCCTCTCGGTCTTTTCATGCTTTCTTCCGTCTGCTTGCGTTTGCTTTGATTTACACTGTTCACAGGATATTATAGTCCATATGTTTTTTCATTAAATGTGCAACACTTTTAACACACACACACACACACATACATATACACATATATATTTATATAAATTAAAATATTGAATTGAAATCGGAATATTCTTGTGCTCTTGGCAGGACCTTAACTTAGGATAAGTTGCATAGAAAGTAAACTATTAGTTGACCCAACTGCAAGGGTATAGGCATATTAGGCTATGGCATTATAATTATTATTTACAATTGTATAAGTTATAGCTTGATTTTCTTTTTATATTTACGGTTTTTGCGCAACTAGAATAAATTTAAAGTAAAAGAAGGGGAAAAAACACAAAATACAAGAAAGAAATACCAAACCACATTCGTATGAAATTTGTGTGCGGCAATGAAAATTGTTAGACATTGACTTTTCACACACACACACACACACACACACACGCACATTACATACATATGAATATATTATTTGCAAGCTTTTCGTGCCATTTTCACCGAAAATTCGTTTCTGTTTTAATGTTATTTTGTTATTATTTTTTTTTTTTTATTTTATACCCTTAAGCAGGGTATTTTAACGTTTTTGATCATTTTGATATCATTGAAGTCTTTTCAGTTCTTTTGCATTGCGTTTGTATGTGAGAAACATGCAAAATCGGACAATCTATGACTATATATTATATATGTCTTAGAAGCAATTCTTTTTGTTATGGAAATAATTGGAAGTTAGAGCGTGTTTTATATTCCATATGATTTGGGTAACATTCAATTTAAAAATCGGAATGTTATTTATTTATTCTATGAATTTGTTCAGATCAAAAAAGAGTATGCAATATTCGATGTATGCAGCGAAACTAATTCGTTTTCTTTGATTTTTTGTCTATTTTGTCTTTCTGTTTTGTTTTCGTATTTTTATTCGTATTTTCGTTTTGCACTCAGCTGCACGAAACTTTGTTTTTATTTTCAAGAATTTTAACAATTTGTGCACTTTCTTTTGTTTGCCAGCAAACATTACGTATGCATGTATGTGTGTGTATATGTGTGTGTGTGTGTGTGTGTGTGTGTGTGTGTGAGGCATATCAACGTCAGCTACATCAGCTGCTCTTCACGCCCCCTTCCTATTCTCAAGCAACCCATCTTTTGGGTCAAGTTTTCAAGGTCACGCGCGTGCAATATGCGACTATGCCGCCCGATGACCGATCGCCTTTTGGGGGTGGGGTTGGGGTTGGGGTTGGGTGGGTGTTGGCTATATACACAGTTCGTTGGCGTGGGGGCATGAAGAGTGCAAAGATCACATTAAGCTACAAAGTGTGCGTGTGTTTGTGTGTGTGTGCGAGAGAATGCCATTAAAATATACACTCACATACATACATATATACATGTATTTATGTACATACATACAAATTACGCTCACACGTCTAACGCGATCAGCTACACGTATTATTCATATGTATGTATACCTGCATACATATACATACATATATGTGTATTTACATACATGCATACGCTCAATACGCACACGCGCCCGCGCCCTCTCTCTTTCGCACGCGTTTGGCCTTGGCAAAATGCAGTTTGCTTCTCGCAGCTGCGTCATCCGCTGCACTTCCGCGCGCACACACACACACAAACACATATATATATTTACACATACATACATACATATGTGCATAGCTTCGTTTAGTTCATTTATTTATTTTTATTTCTTTTATTTTTTCTTATAAACTGCTCGCATTCTCTCACTCATCTGTTACTGCTCCCCGTCTCTCTGTCGCTATCTACCTTTTTCGCTCTGTGCACGCTCTACGCTCTATATCTAATGCGAGTGCAATTGTCGCAGCGACGCGACTTCGTCGTCGTCGTCGTCAAAAAGTGAAAAGCTTGCAAAATAGAATGCGAAAATAACAACAACAACAACAACAATAATAACAACAACAGCACCAGTAGCATTAGCAGCAGAGCAAGGGGCCGGGGCAACGGCGTAGCGTCGCTGCGTTAGAATCGTTTTATATTGTGTACGCCAACGCTGAGGCGCAGTCAGCTGCAGCTGCGTCGCAGTCGCCGTTGTTGTTACTCGTTTTCATTTCGCCTGCGGTTTCAGTTGTCATTTTACTACAGTCGCTGTTAGTTATTTGTGTGCGTCGTCGTCGTCGTCGTCGCCGTCGTTGTTGTTGTCACCGTCACCGTCGTCGTCGCCGTCACCGTCGTCGTCGTCGTCGTCGTCGCTGACGTTGCATTCTAAGTGGGCTTTAACTCTGCCTAACGCACGCACCTCATTCAATCAACAAAACAAACAAACAGCAATAATAATAACAAAAAATAAAAAACAACAACAACAATAACAGCAGCAGCAGAATCTAAGTTCTTTCTACTTTTTTTTGCGACAATTTCCGCTTTCGTTTCGTGCGTTTAAAAACGCGCGCACATATAGTGCGTCGCGTCGCTGCCTGCAGTCGCTGAACGCGCTTTCAAGGCTAAAAATGCATCGCGTTTGCTTTTGCTGTTGTTGTTCTTGTTGTTTATATTGTTGCTAACATTGTGGGCACACGCTTGCGTCGCCGCAGCGGCTGCCTCTGCGTTTGCGTTTGCGTCTGCGTCTGCGTCGACGTCCATGTCCGCGGCTGCGTCTGCCTCTACGTCAGCGTTTTTACATTCCGCTTCTGCATACGTACGTGTTCATAAGCGCAAATTCCTTTGGACGCTGTCCGTGCCGTTTACAGTTTATCGTTGCCTGCCGCTTTCTTCTTTTTATTTATTTAATATTAATTTTTTTTTATTATCGCGCGTTGTAATTGCAAATAATTTAATTTAAATTCTTTTCCACCCGCATTAATTATTTTGTAAATTTTTTTTTGAGTGCGTTTATTTATTTATTTTTTTTAATAATGTCTTTTCAAATAGAATATAAGAAATGACCAAATAATACGAAACAGAGTATAAGTGAGTGCAAAAGAGCGAAAAAAAGATCAACAAATTAAAAAAAAATTAAAATTAAATTATAAATATTATTTTTGTTTACAACATTGTGCAAAATTCTGTTGTATCGTTTCTTTTTTTTTTACAACAATTTATCATTGTGTGTTTCGCTGCCTGCTGCATAAGCAAACAGGGTGAGTCAACAGTAAAAAAATTGATATTTTTTAAGCACACACAACTGTACAACAGGGTGTATACGCATGAACAACGAGAAAAAAGAACGTTATTATGTATACGCCATGTGTAGCGTAGAACAAATTTAAATACAAATTAAAAAATTTACAACATATTAGATGGAATTTGGTTTTTTTTTTTTTTTTAATAAACATTAAGCTCAATAATAAACTATTCATTTAAATATTTTAAATAATTTAATTTCAAAAAATTATACAACTTATTGGGATATGATAATCATGTAATACACTTGCTACTGTCCATTGTATTTTCTTATTGACATGCATACATACATACATACACATAAATGTAATAATATTTTAATTATTTTAATATTTTATTTTTGTATACCAATTTTGATTGTTTTTAGGATCTACCATAATTAATTCATGTTGAAATGTATGGTTAAATAAATTACGTGATCATGTGATAACCAATTATCATAATTTAAATATTAAATATTTATAGTAGATACATACATACATATCCAAAACTGTTTTTTTTTTTTAATCCCTAATTTTATCATAGTGTGTAAATATATTTTAGACAGACTGTACTTGTGTGCATAGACACGCATACATAATTGATTAAACGTATTAAGATTTGGTACTTTTTTTAAATATATTTTTTCTTTTGATTTTAATATGAGTTTTTCGAAACCATTTTCGAGCTATATTAATTGTATTTACAGGGTATAGCCATATTAACAGCTACAACAACAACAAGCTTTCTGCACCAGACTTTTTGTCGTTCAACAAAAACAAAAAATAAGTGAAAAAAATTGCAAATTTGATTTTAAAATTTTATTTTTATTATTTCTTATCGCTAGTTATTATCAGTTAAAAAAAATTATAAAAATAAATAAATGTAAGGCTCTAAATTATAATGGAAAAAAAAGTGTGAAACAAATTAGAAATAAAAATAGATTTAGAAATAGAATTAGAATTAGAATGAGAAATAGATTTAGAACTCGAATTAGAAGTGGAAATGCATAAATGCACTCAGCGTTGGCAGCTGTCGATAAGCGTTGGCAGCGACGTTAGCGTCAACGTTAACGTCAACTGCGACGGAGACAGCGACTGATAAGCGTTGATGGTGTTATGGGTGTTGCGGGTGTTGCGGGGGACATTCACGCTGCTGCTGGTCATAAGAAAATGGTGGGTGAGCGAAGGGCAGCGTTGTGTGCGTGTGTTGCCGATAAGCAACAGTAGACAGAGAGACACAGGGAGAAATAGAAAGAGAGTGACAGAGACAGAGACAGAGAGAGATAGAGAGAGAGAGAGAGAGGAGGGAGAGCAATCTTTGTGCGGCTAAATGGCAAACCAGGTGCGACAGCAACAACAATAACAATAACGACAACAACAACAACAAATTAAGCTGATTTCGCATAACAATTTTCGAATGCGAAGTGCAATTGGTTGTTTGTTGTTGCTTCGCTCTGCTTAATGCAGCGCAACGAATTGCGGCAAAACTTTTTCATCAGCCCACACGAAACACCCAAAGCAAAAAAGCAAAAACAGCAAAAACAGCAACAAAAAAAATACAAAAAACAAAAACAATAAAACAATAAACGCAACTAATTTTCACACCGAAGACTATTCTACTCTAGCAAATAAATTGCCTTCAAGAATTTTAGTTATAAGCGTAATTAATTCAATTGGAAAATAATCAAAAAGTTTCTCAAATTCAATTCACTAAATGAATAACTGTACATATATCACGTATATAAATTTATTTATTTAATTGTATGTACAATAAATATTGGTTATATACACATGCTTGTATATTGTTGTGATTTATCATAAAAAAAGTATTTTTAACTGGCTTCGGTAACTGAACTAATATTTTAATAAATTTTAGTCAATATTATTTATATTATTGACATTATTGATGTAATTATTATTATTATTATTATTATTATTATTAGTATTATTATTATTATTATTATTATTATTATTACAATATTTTTATTATTTTATTTTATTTTTGTTTGTGTTATGTCAAAGAGTTTTATTAAGTTTATTATTTATTAAGTTTTTTTTGTTACTTTTCAAAAAAATTCTATTTTTCCAAATTTTAATCTGAATTAATATTTTAATGAGGAACATATGATCTTTATTTAAAAATAATTTGTATTTTTGCATTACAAATTTTACGGTTAACTTATAAAACTCTTGTCAAGGGTATATTAATCAACAAAAACCAAAAAACAAAAAAACAAAAACAAAACGAAAAAAAGCAAGAATGAACTAGTAAAAAAAATAAGGAAAAAAGCAACACACCCAACCGCAAACGTGGCAAACAACATGAGGCAGCGGCTAGTAGAGCAGCTAACATTGGAAAATGTAATGCAGGCGCAGGGGCAGAAACCGAAACAGAAACAGAAACAGAGACAGAGATAGAAGCAGAGGCAGTGACAGAGACGGAGGCAGAGACGGAGACAGAGGCTGTGGCAGTGGCTGAGCAGATTTTCCCACGAGTACGCCGCAACGCTTTTCATCAACGTCAGCGTTGACAGACAGGCAAAACGACAACAGATGCGAATCAGAATAGACAAAATAAAGGAAACAAAAACAAAATCAAAAAGAGAGAGAGGGAGAGAGAGAGATAGAGAGAGAAATAAAGTCTACATAGGAGAAAAGCAGAGACGTTGTACAGGTGTGAATAGCATTTGGTTGGATTCTCATTTTAAAAGCAGATCTTTACCAGTGTACGCACACCTACACAAACACAAACACAAACACATACACATACATGTATGCATGCATGTGCATGTGCATGTATGTATGTACATACACACGCCCACAAGCGCCCCTTTCTCTATTTATTGCCAGTTGACATCCTAAAACACTCATAAATTTGATTCAATTGCAATTGCCCATGGGAAAAAAAATTAAAAGAGAAAGGCATAAAAACTGATGAAATAAAAGAAAATAAAAAAAAACATAAAAGAAAAGAAAAGCTAATAAATAAATAAATATATCAAGCTCATTTATTTATGCTAACAAAAAGTGTGAACGAAAACAAATTAACTAATTTATTTGCTTTATGTCAAAATTTGTATTTATTGCCTTTTTTAAAATTTGTTATTATTATTGTACTACAATAGTTGCTTTTTTGTTTTTGTTTTGTTTTTTCGCTTACTCTTTGTAGCTGTTTCGTTTATGCTGTACACAGCTAAGCAAAATAAATAATTATTATTTAAATAATATGTACAAATATTTATAAGTTTTTTGTTTTTTTGGTTTTTTTTATTTAGTGTTTGTTGATAAATTTATTATTATATTATTTTATTTATTTTATTTTATTATTAAATATTATTTTTAAAATTACATATTACAAAGATAAATCAGCATACAAATAATTTATTCATAAACATTTCTATATTATTTTTTTATTATATTTTTTTAAGTAAAAAAAATAAACAAATTTGCAGAAACAATCATATTTTGTATTATAAATAAGCATAAATAAGAAAGGCTTTAATTTTTTATTTGATTTAAACAATTCATTGAAGACTTGCTTAAGTGAATTTCTTAAGAATTTTATTTTAATTTTGTTTTCTTGATTTTTTTTATTATTAACTGAATAATTTTGTTTTTTTGTTTTCTTTTTTTAAATTTAGTTTAAGGCGCATCAATAGAGTCTGTTGTTCGTAGTTTTGTTGTTTTTATGGCCTCTCTCTTTTGAATAATTTATTGTTGTTGTTGTTATTGTTGTTGTTGCAAGTGTTAGTTAGCTGGTTGGTTATTGTTGTCGTTGTTGTTGTATCGTGACGCTTCGTCATGGCAAATATGGGTGTGGGGAAAAGTGGGCGGAGCTAAAAAGTGCGATGTCGTCGTTGGCGGTGGCGTCAACTCTTCGTGTCTGTGTATTTAGTTGTAATTGCATTTGTACAACAACAACAACAACAGGAACTACAAGTACAACAAACAACAACAATAACCTCCTATCCATTTGCTGTTTTTGTCGTTTGCATGCGACACGCGCTTAAATTGAATTAGATCATATCTGACATTTTGTTGTTTTTGTTTTTTGTTTTTTTTTAGTTAAATACGCATTGTTGTTGTCGTTGTCTTTGCTGCTGTTGGGTGTTGTTCGTTGTTGTTGGTTGTTGTAATTGTCAAACTCCATCAAGTAAATTGTGGCCACGCCTTTTGCGCTGCCTTTCTCTTGGCAAGTAGCGTCCAAAATTGCCAACTGGCCATTTGAAAGTTGTCGTTTTTAATGATATATATATACATATATATTAGGAGTACAAATAAGTTTTGAGGGATTTTCGCTAGAGGGCATTATTCGGAGTACAAACGTCAGAGCGGATTGCTGCAAGATTCATGTTGAAGGCCCTAGTTGACACTTTATATTCCCGTATCTGTCATTTTGCCCGGTTGTGTACAACGATTTTTATTGAGATCCAAACATGTCGAACTTTGAGCCTACGAAACAGCATTTGCGGGAAGTGTTGCTTTTTATGTTCAATTCGAAGAAAAGTGCAGCGGAATCCCACCGAATTATTACGGAGCTCTATACGGACACTGCTCTATCGGTTAAAACGTGCGAGTTTTGGTTTAGACGCTTCAAAAGTGGCGATTTC
>JBAMCR010000379.1:0-26324 GCA_037075045.1 Mulgravea parasiatica | reverse complement strand
AAAAGCAGGCAATCCAATATCCATCCGTACGTAAAGATTGACTTGTATCGAACATCGAATTTATTGATCTTGAACAAGCTGCGGTAGAGGAGCCAATCCGTGTGTTCAATCAGTTCGGTGAATATGCCAGCTCCTTGCACCTGTAGCCACAAATACACGAATGCCACCCACAATTTGAATATCACAATCGTATTCGCAGAGGATCCGATCCTATTCTGGCCAATTCTCCAATTGTCCATGTCGATATAAAGAATAAAAAAGAATAATTCAAATTTGAACTTTTCGAATATGTTTTCGTAATACCAAATACCAAAAATACTTTTGTTGACTAAATCGAACTTATGTTTCAACGACTACTCAGCCCCAAAAATGGAAACGTTACCGTTTTTCAAAATAAATATATTTTTGATATTTGGATAAAAGCCATTTAGACAATAGACAAAAATATTTTATGTTTAATTATTTGAAAATTAGTTAAGTGCCATTTTAAATATTTGCATATAATTATTCTAATTGTATATTTTAATATATTGCATTTAATTAATATAATTTCAATAATTAAAATTAATAGATTTGGCTGTGCTAATGATGAAACGTTTGACGTTTTTTTCCTAGATTAATAATCGTGATGCTTACTCTAGATATTTGTGAGAACATTAGCCCATTAGCCCTGCTTTATATACTAAATATATATGAATGTATATACTGTATATACTGTTATGCATGTATGTATGTGGTGTATATAGTGTATTGGTTATACAAGCTGAACCATTATAATAATTAATTAGTGTCAGCTGGCAATTAGACAGAGAAGTCTTGAGCCCTCAGGCACATTTCCGTCACTTGAGATCATTTTGTATTGGTTTTTTTTCTGCTTTTTTCTGTTTTTCTTTTTTTCTGTTTTTCTTTTTGTTTTTGTTTTTGTTTTTGTTTTTTTTTAATGGGTAACAATGACTTACAATGTTGTTAATGCTTGTAATGGGCCAAAGGGTATTTGGCCATGGCTTAATTGTTTTTGGCCAACTGCCAACAGCTTGTGAAGTGCACCTGCAACAACAACAACACAAACAACAACAACAACAACAACATTCATACAACGTTGCCATGAGCATAACCATAACTCAATTTGTTAACATAATTCTCAGTGACAGCGATGCGTTGCATGCCACGTTTAACTGCACCATTTGCCACACGATCGAAGAGTTGCCCCACAGTGGTAGATGACAGTGGTGACATTGGCCGCCGTCTTGCAACTTGTTGCACCAGGCGACTAATTGAACATGGCATTTGCCAATAAACAACAATCATTTAATGTGCATTACGTTGACCTTAAACGGTTTATGGAAAACCGTTTTTCATTTGCCTCGCTTTGCTTTTGGTTTTGTTTTTGCTTTTGTTGTTGCTTTTGTTTTTGCTTTTGCTTTGTTTCATTTCATTTTAGTTGGTTTCAGTTGGCGCCCCCATGAAAATCTTTTCAATGTATATATCGTAAATTATAAATTATTGTCAGTGGAATCGCATTTGCGAGATTCATTGTTGTTGTTCTTGTTGTTGTTGTTGTTGTTATTGCCGTTGTTGTTGTAGCTACGATGAGCTTCAATGTCAAATTGCAATCAGCTAACCACAATTGTGATACAACTTCAAATATCGAGTGCTTTTCTGTTTTTGGCTCTAACCAACAAGATATCTAATACGAGTATATTGTATTTATTGAAGATATATCTACATACATATAAATACTTTGCCACAGTTGCACGGGGCATGCAATATATTTAGGGGGCATTTGCCACAGCAGCGAGTATAGTTTCAAGTCGAGTATAAGCTGAATCAGTATTTATATATATATATACAACAATTCCTGTTCAATATAATTGATGTGCCTAACTCGAGCTTTAATTTAATCAATGTCTAAAGGAATGGCATAACCAATCGTATAACCTAGTCAGTATGCTACATACATATCGTATATTGTGTACGATATATCTGAAGCATGCCACATGCTCTAGCTGCCAAGCACATTGTGAAGCTATTTCATAAGTATTTTATTTAGTTGCTTTGCCACGCTGTGGCATGCTCAAGGTTGAGGACACACACATACAATAAATATATAACACTAGATAGATGTATGTTCGTATGTATGTATGTAAAATTAGATTGATTTCATAGTCAAGGCAACGCGATTCTGATTCAATTCAATTGACCTGAACTTGCATCAAAAGTCATTAAAATTATTGTAAGTATTTTTGTTGTGCTTGATTTGTGCAATTTTTATTGGATTCAAAATGAATTCTAATGCAAATTGATCGATAAACATAATAAAAAGTTTCAACATTTCAGCACCACCATTAAAAAAATCAATAAATATAATTTTTATCAAAATTAAATAATACGATTTTTCATCTTTTATTTCATTTTCATTTTCATTCTTTATTATTTTTATTTTTATTTTTTTCTTGCAGTTGATTATCTTTTTATCTGAAAGAACATTTTTGTTGTGCGGCTTGAAGAGAGCATTTCGTGGTCCATTGGACTCTCAAGTGCAATTCGCATCAAGTCTTCCAGCGAATGCAACTTGTATTAAACAAAAAAAAATAAATAAATAAATATAAAAAAAATATTTATATAATAATAATAAATGACAGTTAGACAGAGCTCAAGCTCGTCGTGTGTTGCCATTCTGATTCTGTGTCTCATTTGGTTCCTCAACGAGTATATAACATACAATACTATAATACCTATTATTTTTTTCTTTCTCTTTTTTTTCTATTTTTTTATTTATGTGCAGTAATAGCATTTAAATGGCTCTTTAAAACATTATTTATGAGTGCTTTAACTGTTGCATGACATAAATGTGTGGCTGTCGTCGCCGTCGTTGTTGCTCCGGTTGTTACCGTTATCGTTGTTGTTATTATTGCTATTATTGTTGTTATTGTTGTTGTTGTTGTTGTTGCTGTTGCTGTTGTCACTGTTACTTTGTTACTTGGCTTAGCTTTGCACGCACATGACCCTCGGGTCTTCCATGGGTTAAGTCATGAACAACATCACGGTAACTAGACAAAATCACTGAGCCACAGACATGCACAACCATGCACAAACTTGTCTGTTTTCATGCCCTTGTTGAGGGTTTTTTTTCTGATATTGGTAATAACCATAGAATGCACACAGAAAGCCATCTACAATACCATCAACTATAAATTAAAAGATTATTTTATTTTATTAATTTTGTTTTTGTTGGAATTTTTGAATTTAATTTAATTTAATTTAATTGCAAGGGTATATGATATTTCGTTAAAAAAAATTGTATTTTTTTTTGTATAATTTTTTATTTTGTTTTTCGTTTGCTTTTGTTGTCTCTTTGTTTTTTTTTGTTAATTTAAAGTGCATCGTTAGACGTTAACAATACCAGCAAAAACAATAAAAAAATATATATAATATAAAAAAATACAATGTGTAATGTGTTACAAAACATAAATAAACACAAAAACGAAAAACGATGTAAAAAAATTAAATAAGTTAAATAAATTCTCTACCGTTAAAGCTGATCATTATTATAATAATAAGTAAACGTAACGTAATAATTCTTGAGAGATTTTTATTGTTTCTTGTATTATTTTTTGTATTTTGTATTTTGTTTTTATTTTTGTTTATTGTTTATTATTCTCATTGTTATGTCTAATTAAAGTTGTGCCTATGCCTTTGTCTTTAAGCTGTTGCAATGTTGCACTGTTGCGATGTTGCACTGTTGCAGTGGGTGGCAGGGTGCAATTCAACACCCCCTAATAGCGAAAATCAGTTTTATTTTTATATTTTTGTTTTGTTTTGTATTGTAACATTGTAGTGTTTTTATTATTATTAATATTATTATTATTACTTAGTTATTTATTTATATCGTCATCGTGGCGCTGGCTTAGCGCAAAAATTAAAAGAAATAATTATATATAATGTTGACGGGCCAAGGACGCGCTAGTTAGTTGCGTTTTGTTATTGAGGTTTTCGCGTTTCCATGCCTTGTTCTCTATGCACCGAATGACTATCTCAATCTCATGTCTCTCCGTCTGCCTGTCCGTCTGTCCGTCTGTCTGTCTCTCTGTCTCTCTGTCTCTCCCTCCAATACACCGTCAGTCTTGGCATTATGAGTATGCCCCAATGATCATTGTGCAGCCATAGATTCGCGCTTCGCTGGGCTCCGAGTCGTGTATATATTGTACGTACGAATGCATGTATGTATGTATGTATGTATGTATGTATGTATGTATATGTGCCATGAAGATATTGCCAATGTACTCCATATATAAGTGCTAATATATGTGCTTCAACATACAGTGCATATTCCGTAAAGTTAACAAATTTCGAATAATAAAAAATTTTAAAAATAATATAACGAAAATTAAAAACAAATAAAACTAAAAAATTAATATTAGGAAATTGCTCAAATTCAAAGGAAATTGATTTTAAATTTTGAAATTACAATATATTAAAATACTTTATAACGAATTTAATGAAAATTAAAAATTAAATATTTTTAATCAATTTTGATTGCGAGTGTTCACTTTATTCGATCGTCTGGTTAAATGTACGTGATTCTGATTACTTGTGAAATGCATTAAGCTACGATTGAGTTGGAGCCGTTAGTCAGTCAGTCAATCATTCTATCAATCAATCAGTTTACGAGGTTGCGATCACTTAAAAAGCAAATAACATATGAAATCAATTACAAAACTTTCAAACGAAAGAAATTTCTCATTAAAATTAAAATTGTAAAAACAAAAAATTAAAATAAAAAAAAATTGAAGCAATTTTTTTTTACTTTGATTACCATTCTATTAAATTGTTTCACATAATTAGCAAAAAAAAAATATATATATATATATAAATATTCATGGGTTTTTGTGATGCAATTAATTCAAGTTTTTGTTTTGCAAGAGTTTATTGACCGAAACTAAATGCAATTTTCCACTAAATGTGGAGTTTTATCAATGTTAGTTTTGAAAGCCATTTGAATTGGAATTGTGAACATTAATTTGCTGCCAAAACAATTGTGAATAATTATTGAAATTAAAGAAATTAAAGCAGAACGAATCAAAAATTCATTATAATGCCCGCATTCAAATTCCAAATAATTGCACAAATAAATTTCGAATACAATGCGCAAAATATAAAGGCAAGCGAATAGTTTTGTACGAGTACAATAAATATATTCAAAGTTTTCGATTTGTTCGAATGTCGATCGCAAAGACGTAAAGAGTATGTATGTATATATACATATGTAGATCGCAAGCCCTTTCAAAATACTTATGATACTCGCATGTATACATACATATACACAAGGGCGGTACGTGCCCAAAAATCAAATGGTGATTGCTTTTCGGTATTTCAATACAAATGAATTCCCTCCCGTTCGTATTTGAGTTGTACAAGAGAAATGTGGCTAAATATGAAGCAAAAAAAAAAAACAATAACAACAACAACAAAAACAACAGCAACAACAACAACATGGCAAAACAAAAGGCTAATAACTTTACTGCTGTTCACTTGACGTATGCGTGATATTTGCAACAATTTTTTATGTGCGAACCGAGCGAGCCGCATGCAATTAAATGTCACCTGAACGCGCTTTGACACACGACATTCGACTCCATCTGCAACTCCAAATTGGTAACTACATACATACCATATACCACATACCATATACCTGTGTATGCATATATAGGTTTATTAGCAGTAGCTGACTCAGATTTGGCCCCCAAACAAGTTTACAGGCCAAATCTTAGCCCAATGCTGGCAGCGGGCCCAGGGGCCAGCCTGGAACTGGGGCCATGGCACGTTCGAGTACAGTGCCAAAAACGTAAAAGTATTTTTGTTTTTATTTCTTAGTAATTTTTTTTTTGTTTTTGTTTTTGTTTTTTTTCGTGTATTTTTAGTTTTGAATTGAGTTTACCTATTTGTGTTGGCTTTGCTTTTGTTTTTGAGTTTTTGGCTTTTGGTTTTTGTATTTATTTTCAGTTTTGTTTTTTTTTTTTATTATTTTTGGACAACAAGGTGAAGGTTAGCGAACTGTCGCCAAATGCGAAATGCAGCACACGATCCGGAGACATGGCACATTGCACATGGGACTCGGCACATGGACATGGCTGGAGCAGCATAAATATAAATATGCAAATCACATTTCGAACTTGGAGCTGCAATACGAATACTACAGTATATACATGTATGTATATGCTACCCAAATGTATGGCATTAATTTTGATTTTCGTCTGAATCTCAATTTTATGCTTTGTTTTTATCATATTGCAATTTCAGTTGTAGTTGCATTTGTTGCAAATTTATTTCGCAATAAACATTCACATTTCACAAACAATTATGCGTCTAATTTTTGTTCTGCTTTGTTTAATTTTATTTGATTAAATCAGCTCAAGGATTTCGGTCTTAAAAAACTAATTAATTTTTTAAATATTGTAATATTATATTTCTAATTATTTTGTATTTAATAAAATTTGAACTGTAATTTGTATCTTAAAATCGCTAAAGATAATATATTCAAGTATGGCTTGAGCTATTAAATAATGCATATACAGTATATTTATATACTAGATATAAATGTATGTACAAATAATTTATATTCATAAATACATGAATCGTATGTCAAATGTACTCAAAAGATTGTCGTAAACCTAAAACTAACGATCTTTAAGGTAATTATACAAAATATTTTCGTATTGAGAAAATTTAAATGTTTTTGCATTTTTAATGGTTTTTATATTTTCGCCAATTAAAAATTAAATAGGTAATTTTTTATTTATATTATTTTCACATCAATTTGTTGTTTTTTTTTTAAGAAATTATAATAACGACAATTAAAACGAATTTTGTACATGCTGCAATTGTCAATAAAAAAAAGAGAAATAAATACATATATATTATATGTATTTTATATTGTGGATGAATTTAATTGGAGTCTAATAAAGATATTTTTGTACAATGCGACTGGATACATTATAATCAGTGTAGAGCACTCTTAATGTCAAGCGAATAAATCGAATAAAACGAATAGAGTTGAATTATTTGAATGCTCTCGCACACCCCCAAACCGTCATTAAGTTGCGGCTGCTGTGTGAAGTGGCAAAACCCCAATCATAATGATATACCATATACATGGCAGTCGAGCGGCAAAGAGCAAACAAAAAACACAACAAAAACAAAAACAAAAAAAAACAACAATGAAAGTTGTCAGTTATTGTTTTTGGTTGTTAGTTGTTAGTTCGCTGAATGTTGGATGTTAGTTGTTGGTTGTTGGTGGTCTTGCTCAACATTTGGCTCATCTTTTCGTCAGTTTTAAACGTCTGCCTGATTGATTTTTGTGGAATTACAACATTGTCTAACTGATCATTATGATCATAACGCAATTTGCATTTGGCGGTCTCTGTGCCTGTCTCTCCAGTGCATGTATGTATGTATGTATGTATGTATGTATGTATGTATGTATCTACATACAATATACTATTTTAAATATATAACATCAAATGTGCATAAGTATTCATTTATGTGTATATGCATGTGTGTGTGTATGTGTGGCATTTGGAAAATGGAACTTTGTGATTGATTGCAATAACCAACGGCGCGTATCCAAATGGCCATTGGGCCCTGCACAGCCGGCAATTACGTTGTTTTCACTGCGAGAGCGCAGAAATGAAGACATCATTAGGCTTCAATTTGGCTATTGCCACACAGCAAATTGCACAAAGTGTGTTCAAAACAAAAAAAAAAAAAAAACAAAAAAATAATAATAATAATACGCATGCATATACAATACATATAAATTGATATATAGCAAAACTGTAAATCTCAATCAAAATGCTTTGGCCAAAAGCAACATACTGCAATATAGACAAAGCCCAATTTATCAAATGTTACCAACAGGCCAAAATGACAAATTTATATTGACGAGACTTTAATACACTTACGTACCACGATCATAATAGTAGTATGTTTAATCGCCTTAATTAAGATTGTCTAAAATAAAGTTCAACATAAAACAAAACAAAAAACAAACACAAACACAAAATAAAATAAATAAGGGTCAGCTTTAAGGTTTAATCATGGCATTACAATACCGCACGATGGCCTGTAGAAACATTATATTGTATGTTATAACGATATACTCGTATTGTGAAACGCAGATACTATCATTATGGTATTGTATGTTATAGTATTATATGATATATCGGCCCACTTATCAAATTGGGCATAAAATAAAAAAATCCTACACGAAGCTAAACTCGACTTTAAATCGGTTCAAAATCAAATAATTAAATTGAACTAATTTTATTTGCCAACAGACGATTTGAATAGCTTCACAACAACAAAAAAAAAAAAAAAGCAAAGAAATCAAAAGGAAATCCTTGATTTTTCACACTATTTTACAATAAAACAATTTTTAATTTTAATTTAATATTAATAATATTTTTAATACTATACATTATTTATAATATGAAAGCAGAGGTCACACTTTGAGCTGCCTGAATTGAGATACCCTTGGTTAGGGTATTCAAAACTTTCGCACATTGATAGCCTTTAACTTTGCCCCAGTCTGCACAGCATGTTGCACATTTTCGTTAATTTATTGTATTTATATTTTGATTTAAACACCGAACAGAAGTGAAATAAACAAAATATTAGTTGGATAAAACAAAAACCCAATAACAAAAAGCCCAAAAAACAAAACACCTGCCATTGTGTCCTACAAATATCAAATGAACCGCGCACAGCTCTCGTGATTTTGATTAATTTGCCCTGACACTTTCGCTTAATGTGGATCAAATTCAAACTAAAACTTAAACTAAAACTTAAACTCAAACTCAAACTTAAGCTCAGACTCAATTTGCCGATTTTAATTAGCTAATTATGCATATTGTCCCAGATGATGTAAGTAAAAGGTTTTTAAATTTATTGATTTTATTTTTTTTTTATTTATTTATTTATTTTTTTTTTTGTTTTTGTTAATTTCAATTAATTTCCTTAATCGTGTTTTACAAACTATCTAATTTGCATACTCCGATGAGCTATGAGCTATGATCCATGCATGTATGTAACTGTATGCGTATCTAAAGCTAAATATGTAGGCGTAACTGTATCTTTATAATAAATTAATGCCATTTACTAAATCATATTTGTCTATGTATTGTGTGTGGATATGTGTATGTATACACATACATATGTTTGTTGTATCAATCACATATTTCATACATAAATAAAATGAATAAACATTTTGACTACCGTTTGCCCAATTTTAATTTCAGTTCCAATTGCTTTCAATCAATGATTGATGGCGGCATTTCTTTTCATTTCAAATTCAAATTCAATTTAATTAATTTACGTTTCAATTTCAGTTTCAATTTCCCAATTGCGTTTGGCATTTCGTATAACGAAACCTTTAATACGACTAAAAATCGACTCGCACATACAAAAAAAAAAAAATAAAATAAAATAAAAAAAATACAAAAAAAAACATTAAAAAAACTGTGTAATTAGAGTTTGTCCGTCCGCCCGTCCGTTCATCGGTTTGTCAGTTGCACAGCTTGTTGCTTTTAAAGGTTAAATCTCAGCATTTAAATTTAAAAGCCGTTACAAACAACAACAACAATAAAAAGATTAAACAAATAAAAAAAATAAAAATAAATAAATAAAATAAAATAAAACAAGAGCAACAGCATTGACAACAATAACAATAATAACAACAACAATTAATGAAATTGCGCTTTGTTCCAATTTTAAACATTGCTTTTTCTCTGCCTGCCAAAACTTGAACACTTACACACACACACACACACATTCTCATCGAACTGTTAAGCCTGTTGGCCAAAGTTCAAATCGATTTTGGCTAACAACAATAAAGCATTTATCTACAACGAAAAAAAACAAAAAACAAAAAAAAACTATTGACAAAACCACGAAAATATCTTTATCTCAAAATCATTCTTTGTATCTACTATTTCAATATCTCGGTCTTTCTTTATCCCCGTATGTTAATGTATCTCTATCTCTTTCTCTATCTCTGTCTCTATTTCTCTTTCTATATATCTTTTATCTTTTTTTCCCATTTACAATAATATACAAGAATTTACGTTTTATAGATGTGAACTTTTCCTTAATTTATTATTTTCGTGTTATTTGAAGGGTATCTCAAAATCCAGCATTGCCACAACGCAATGTTGCAGTCCAAATTGGTTAAAGAGCTAAGCACATACAGTACTTCACATACATTCACCGTAAAATTGGATAGTGTTAGTTTTAGTCAAACAATTCAATAAATTTTGAATGCAAATTATTTATTTACCTTGAAGGCACGCCCATAAGTAAAAGTTAAATTTTGTTCAAAACAAATCGATAACTGGGTAAAAGTCTTAATAATCGCAATAATTGAGATTATTTCATGATTTCTTATTATATATACAAATATAAGTACTACATGTGCTGGTATTAGTTTCAGATCGAATTTATGAGAAATAATTCTTTAAGCCAAGACTCAACATGTTTAAATGTTTTAATTAAATAAATAAAAAATAAAATAAATTAAAAAAAAAAATAAAAATATAATCAATAGAATAAAATTGTTTAATATAAGTATACAATATAATATATTTTTTTAATAAATATTTTAAGTTATTATTAAAAGTAATATTATATTATATCTTGTATAAAACAATTCTTTTTAATTTTTCTAGCATGACTCCAAAATGAATTAATAATTTCAAAAGGGAAAATGAAATGAAACGAAATATCTGGATTAAGTTACGATCTCTGTTAGTTAGTTATGGACAATCCCAAATAGTGGTATATGCAAGTATGTATGTATATATATACAAATATATATATATAGTTTGAATTTAGCTAGTTAGTTAGTTTTCAGCTAAACGCAGTTGGCAGCCAAATTAATTATTTGATAAGCACAACTCGAACTGCACCCTGCACCCAGGAGCATTGGGTAATTGGCTGTAGATCTGAGTGATCGAATCGGAATCATGGACCCCAGCGTGATCCTGGCACGCCATATGGCATCAGATGGATACGAGTGCCCGTTCGAGCGTTTGGCATAATGAATAGTATCACGTGAATAAAATGAATAAGTGCAATTAACAGCCTAGATAGATCTTTGGATTGCGGGGCGCTGCATGCAACGCCTTTTGGGCCAACTCAAGCGCGATTGCGTTATGGCCTATCTATGGGCTATCACCAATCATTATGATAGATGTATTTGTATTCATTCGTGTATTTACATTGTATTCATATCTTTGTTTGCATTATTTCATGAGCTCATTAAATTTCATTCATTGTGCAAATGAATGGCAATTGTTTGCTCATGATTTTACGGCTCATTTCTTGGCTTGAGCCTCGAATTGGGGGCGACGTGTCGTTTGACAATCTCATCACAAATGCCTTCACATAGATATATACATACGTACATGCACACATAAACAAATTTATGTCTATAAGTATGTTTCGAGCTATATGGTATGCCAAACAAATACAATAAATGTCAAAAAATTAAATAATAATAATAAAAAAACCGAAATACAAGAAAATGTTCGTAAATGGGGAAATTATTATTATTATTTGAAAATTCCAACAAAAGCAAATACCTCTGGGATTTCGACATAGAAATACATTTTCGTAGATATATTAATAACCGTAATTTGGCCAATTTAGATGATAAATAAACTTTTGGATTTCTTACCTTTAAAATGAGTGTAAAAAGCTTTGTGTTGAGCTTGATTTCGAATAAGTAAACAAATCAAGGATATAGAAATGTGATTCCCCTTAGAAACAAAAACAAAAAAAATTATAATAATAATCTTAACTGATCAGGTGGTATCTGATTCTCCCATTTTTAGCCAGCTTAACTGATGCCAAAGGAATTATTTCAGCATTAACTTTAAGTGTGCATTGTCTTAACTTAACATTAGAAAAGAGCAGAAAAGCTGAGAAATGCTGGGAAAACCCAAAAAAAGAAAAGCAATGAAAATCAAATTTACGACTTGCTTAACGCGGTACAACAATAGATGTGGGTTACAATTTGCCATACAATACAAACACACATACATACAAATACCTATGCACATAGGAAAGTGTGCTTGCCTACGTTATACCCTGCATGAAAACCCAAAAATAAAAAATTTAAATTGAATATAAAATATACTATTTAATTTTTAATTAAGTATGTAGAAAATTAAAATTAAAATTTTCAACACAATCTTTTCAAATAAAACAGTTTGTGTTAGTATACCCCTTTTGTATTGCATTCATGTGTACAGGGTATTGCAGAAATATATGCAAATTGGGCAGTGCACTGAAGTGGGCAACTGGGCGGTGTTTGGAAGTGAAAATGTCACTGAAACTGCAGAAAGAGAGAAACGCAAACTGAGGGAGAGTCAGAGGGGCAGCGGCAGGGGCACAGAATGGGGACTGAGGCAGAGACTGGAACTGAAACTGGCGACCGCATGACATAATGACACAGAGGCATTGTGTGAGGGAGCTGAGATTGTTGAAGATGGGACCAAAGATGCGGCTAAAAGAAACACAAAAAAAAAAAAGAAATTGGCAACAACAACAACAACAACTACAACAATAACAACTACAGCAACAACACGGAAGCAAGTGCATTATGATCTTCGAAGAAGATGAGACCAAACCCGAATCGGGCCAACAAAATTACCAAAGATGTTGTAAGACGAAGCATCTGAGAAAAATGTTTTCGTTTCTTTGGAATCGCTTTAGATACAATTGAAGGTAATTTTCTTCTTTTCCTATTTTTTTTTTTTTTTTGCTGTTTGTTTATTTTGGAGTATTTTTTTTTATTATTATTGTTGCCGTTCAGCTCTAAATAATTAGCTGGCATTATTTGGTTTCTTTGCTCTACCTTCTACACTCTGCACTTTACACTCTACAGTTTTCAATCTTAAATCTACAATCTTCAATCTTAAATCTATAATCTTCAATCTTCAATCTTCAATTTACAATCTTTAGCATTTGCTAGGTTATTTAACGCCGTCGACAAATTGGCAGATCTGGCTGCAATAGTTGCCTCTAATTGGATGCGAGTTGAGGAGTTTTGTTAAATTTGCAACTTTTATGCTGCCGCATGCTACACCTTTGTGGGGCGGAAATTATATAAGTTGCCACAAATTGGGGGCGTGTGAACTATAATAAGCAAAATCGAAAAAACAGAAATTAACTAAAAAGTAAGAAGAAATTTAAATCAAAGATCTGTAAAATCATTTATATATAAATTTTAATCAAATTGCTTTTAAGGCAAAGTTAAAGCTCTGGAAAATTCCAGATATAAAATAAAAGAGAAAGAAATGAATAGACAGAAAAGATATTCTTGATGACGATTCGATTGGAGATTTCTGGCATTTAATATAATTAAATATTTAACTGCATTTTTTTTGTAATTTAGCTTTCTTTTCTTTCTCTCTCTCTCTCTCACTTAATCTCTCTGTCGCTTCACTTCTTTCTTTCTTTGTGGTGATGAATATTTAGATACGAGTATTTGCTGTTGTCATGAAACACAATCTGATTGAAAAGATTTATGGATTTTTTAATTTCAATAGATTGCAGATGGGAACCAAAACAGATTTAATTTTGGCGGGCAACACATAAACATGTTTTTTCCCCTTAATTAATTTATACATTTAATTAATTAATTGCGTTTATTTACATTAATAATACATATTTATTGTAAATGTATTTGTTCTTTTATTTCATTTTTATACATTTTTTTCGTTTACGTTCAAAGACCAACCTAAGATTTTTAGATCAAATGCGATTTATTTGTGGAAAATCTAAAAGTTTTGTTATTTGTTTGTTTTGTATTTTTTTTTATTTTTTATTAAGAGCTGCAGCTTTCCATTTTGATCCATTTCGATTAGGGTTGTCAAGTTCACAATAAACTAAAAAATAAGCGACAAATTAGCATAAAAATTAAATAATACGTAATCCAATTATAGCCACAAAATTTGGTCTCTGGTCTCGTTGGGCGACGACAACATTATTTTTATGTTAAAGTTGCGACTTGACACGCCTATCGAACGCCTAAAATCAAACTATGCAACAACAACAGAAACAAAAATTATAATGATATTATTATTAACAGCAACAACAAATACAAAGCACTAAAACCAACAACAAAAACAACAACAACAACTACAACAACTACAACAACTATAAAAACAACAGCAGCTGCCAAAGTGAAAGCGATGCCACAAATCAAAGCGCCTCAATGGCCCCATGCGACCGGTTGAATTTAACGCTCATGTTGCTGCTGTTGCTGTTGCGGCTGTTGCGGCAGTTGCTGTTGTTGCTGCTGCTGCCAATGTTGTTGCTGTTGATTCTCAGCTGGATAGACCAGAGATGGGGGCTTTGGCAAGGTGTCACTTTCGCTGTCATTTGCTAATTAACATCGTGCTGCAATTGGCGGGTCAAATGTTTTTTTTGTTTTTTTTTTGTTTTTTCGTTTCTTGTTTTGCTTTTTGTTTTTGGAAGTCTTTTTTGTTTTTTTTGTTTTTATGTTTTGGTTTAATTTAACATTTTTGCTTACCATTTTGTTGGTTTGCTTCCTGTTTGGCAGCAACTGGTGGCTTGGCTGCAACTAGCGAGGATAACAGCATCAGCAGGATGCCAGCACAAAGCTGTACACGATGTCCTTTCGCCATTGTCCTGGTATAAGCAATTGCTGTTGCTGCTGCTGCTGCTGTTGCTGCTGTACAAAAATGCAATTGCAATTTGCAATTTTTGTCTTTTCTTTTCGTTTTCTTTTTTCTTCGTTTTTTATACTTTTATTTTTGTTTTTTTCGATTTTGTAATTTGGTTACGCTTTCTTTTTATTACTTTTTGTGGAGTTTAATTTATTATTGAGCTCTGACTGAATGCTGCTGCAGCTGCATTTCACTTTCATATTGAACACAAAATAAGTTGATAATCAAGCAAAAATGTAAAGCGACAACAGCAGAAACATTTAACACCAGCAACAATAACAACAACAACAGCAACAGCAGCAACAGCAGCAACAGCAGCAACAGCTGAGGCTGCAAAGTGAAATTTCACTTTCATGCATTCAAGTGGACTTCTCTTATGTGTAGCAAGTATTGCAACACCAATACACACACACACACACACACACACACACACACACACACATACACTTGAACACACAAGCAGCAAGTGAATTTTGTGTTGGGGTCACGCACTCCTGTTGCCAGTTGCCAGTTGCTGTTGCTGTTGCTGTTGTCGATGTTGTTGCTGTTGCCAATTGTTGTTGCTGTTGCTGTTGCTGCTGGCGATTATCGGCTTCGCGTAAAGGCCATAAAAATAAAATGTAGTTTGTTAAGCGTTTTAAACAGCAGCAGTAACAACAACAACAACACTAATAAAGCAACAACAACAACTGCAATCACTTGTCTTGCGGCAGCAGCTGTTGATTTTCATATTGCTCTTGTTGTGACTGCCACATGCCACAAAATGTTTGCCACAATGTTTCTTGTTGTTTATTTGCTTTTTACTTCTTCTTCTTTTTTGTAATATTTTCACAAACAAAAAATATTGTTTTTATTTACAGGAAACTATCGCGCACAAACACAAAAAAAAAAAAAAAAATAATAATAATAATAATAATAATAATTTTTTGTTAATTTTTATTTATTATTTATTTATTTTTGGGTGTTTTTTTTGTTTGCTTTTTTGTTTTGTCTTCAAGTATCGTAATTAATTTGCATTATTTTTTTCATGAATTTTATAGCACTCATTATTGTTGTCGTTGTTGTTGGTGTTGTTGTTGTTGCAATTATGTTTGCTTGTAGTTTCGCATATTTTTTGGGTTTTATAATTTTTTTTTAAGCACTTTTAGTTTCATAACGCGGAAATGCCGCCCAATCAACGCAACAAACAAACAAAAAAAAAAAAAAAAAGAAAAAACAAACACTCAAAAAACACTTGAAAAAAATAGCACATAAAAAAAAGCAAGTACTAAAAAAAAATGTATAATGAAGAAACTAATAATAATAATAATATGTGAAATGTATGCATGTGTGTGTGTGTGTGTGTGTGTGTGAAATTGTTATTAAAAATCGCCGATGAAACGCGTCGAAAGCGCGCGTAATTGCAGGATGCGGAACGATCGGATCGTTTATTGGACTTGATTTATTTTCACTTCCGTGCCTATGGCACATACACACAAACACACACACACACGCAAAAATATATATATATCTATATGTATATGTGTGTGTGTGTGCGTATGTGTGTGAGAGTTTTCCATTTTCTTACAGTGTGCTTAGGACGTTTGGGTGGGGGAGTTTTTGTGTGCGTGGAAAGCGCACAAACTGATAAAAAGCGTAAACGAATGAAAACAGAAAGAGCGAGAGCGAGAGCGAGTGAGAGTGAGAGAGAGATACGCGACGTTTGCCAAGCGCTCGCTGCGAACGCCGTCAACTGTCTGAGCTGCGCGCAGGCGCCGACGTAGACTTTTAAGGCGCTGCCAACAGCAGCAGCCGAGCAGCTGAGCAGCTGAGCGGAAGAGAGCGCGAGAGAGACACAGAGTCGTAGTAGGGGCTCGGTCCGTTGCACGGGGGGAGGGAGGGGGGCACGGGCGGACATTGAACGAGATATGGTTAAATAGAGAGCGCGATCAAAATAACAACGCTTCATGAATGGACGCGGCTCATCGATCGATCAGCTGTTGCTTAAACCGGTAAACGTTGTAAATGTTGTTGCTGCCGTTGGTTGTGCAGCCACTGCTGCTGCCACGGCTGCTGCTGCTGTGGCAACACGTGACGCATGCAACTGAGAGACGCCCACGCCTCACCCCTAACTCGTATTTGTGCTGCAACAACAGTTTGTGCCGCATGCGATCGCCATAATTTAACTTAACAATTCTTTAATTGCAAACAGCCAAAGAATGCACCAAAATCAAAGTGATCCGACTGAGAGATACCCTACAATCAAATTGAACAATAATTAAAAAACTACTTAACCAAATATAATAGTTTAATTATTTTGAAATTTTTTATTATATTTAATTAGAGCTTTTACGGTATGAATAAAAAGAGTTAAATTAAATAAAATGAAATTAATTTAAATTGAAACATAAATTATGGGATTAGTATTTAGGTATGCTTGTATGTGTGTATGTAAATAAAATTTAAATTTTATGAAAATTGAAGTGAATCTTCAATATAAACTTAATCATTTATTTAATTAGCTATAAGATTCATTTATGTGTTGTATTTTAATACTATAATTAAGATTATTTTCGACTAGATCGAGCTATGTGTGTATGTATACACTAGCCAAAACCGTAAGACAAAATATTCGATTCATTCCAATACGATAAGTTTAAGGAAATACTATATATTATATATATATACCGTTAGTCTATAATATTGTTAGCCATTCACCACAAACACCAGCAATATGCTCGTGTGCAAACTTTAAACGGATTTTGCCCAATTGCCAGTTTCTCGCTTTTTTTTGTTATGTATAATTATTTTATTTTGTTTTTATTTTTATTTTCATATATTTTTTTGTTTTTGTTGTGTTGCCAAATTCGTTGGGCCCCCAGGGGGGGCGACGCAACGCACACGTATGTGCATCCATAGGTCTGAAATGGGCCGATCCGAGTGGCATGTAATTAATTTCGGTCGGTTGCCTGTCGCTGGCCCTACGAGATAATTGATAGACCCGATTTGCATTGTATGTTACATTGCGTATACAACAAATTTATTTATTTCCTCTCCATCGGTCTCTTTCAAACTCTTTCTCTCTCTCTCTCTCTCTTTCTCGCTCTCTCCTTTTTGTCAAATTTATTATTACGATGCTTTGTTTACATTTTCTCCCTCTTCCAGTTAATGTTTTTTGTTTTGTTTTTCGGTTTTCTTACAATGCAACATGGTCAAATCAAATAACGTGGCTTTAACACAAGCACCTGCTGCGGGCGTAGCGCATTTTAAAGATGTTTGCCAAGTTAGCAACAAACACTCGGAGCACAAAAGTGCAAAATGAGCAAATGGAATCCACAATACGAGTACAAAATGATTTGCATAAATAATATTCAAAATGGAAATCGCATTTAACATAAAAACGCGTTTGTCATTTCATTAACGGGACTGTGACAAATACGCGCGACATTTATCGATTAGATGCGAATATTTGCTGCATTTGATGAGCCGGATTATGGACACAATATAATTTATCGACCTCTTATCGATTTCATATACATGTATGTATATGTATGAAAATCGAAATAAAATCGCGTATCTTATCATCTTAATCATGATTATCAGCTGTTGGCCCAGTTTATTGGCAATGCCAGCTACTGACTTGGCCCAACTCAATTCCCAAGTTCATAACCACGTCGTGGAGTATCTTCTGCTTGTATTAATCATCAGGTTGTGAATAAATCGAAGCGAATCACTTTACAGCAGCACATACCATACATATACATATACATATACATATACATATAGATATACATATAAATAATAAGTAATAAATAATAATATTATATAAATAATTTATTCACAAACTGCCAAATTTTGATAGCTTTGCAGATCCGAATGGGGTCGAGGGTAATCTTAAGATCTTACAGCATTATTTTTTTTTATATAAAAGTCTTATTTGTTGTAAAAATCAATAACAAAAAAAAAAAAAGAAAAGCAACATAAACTTAACTATAATACATTTTAAACCTACAATCTCTGTTTAATGTTTATCTGCTTTTCATGATATTGCAGGCACCACAGGTTCACTTTCTAAACTTGTGTTTCCCGAGGAAAGAATTAACGTTATTTAACAAAATGTTCGATAATTTATCTTTAAGATACAAATTACTATACAAAATTAAATTTTAAATAATGAAAACCGATCGAGATAATTATGTTTTCTTCTATGTATGGTATGAATACATATATGTTGTCTTATTGTCATGTCTATATCTATATATATCTATATCTATAATCTATATCTATATCTATAATCTATATCTATATCTATATCTATAATCTATATAGACATATAACATTTAATCGCATTTTTAGGATATAAATAAATCTCAATTAGATAATTCTATTTCTTTTAAATATTTCTGTAGATTTGTACATCATTGTGCATGCGTGTGCATCTACATCTAGATCTTTGTCTACATCGGCATTTACATCAACATCCATATACATATGTAACATAAGTATCGGTACATCAACATGTTAATTTCTTCATTTATGTACGAGTATCTATGCCTATATCTTCATTGTGCGTGTGTCTATGAATATAATACGACTGCACTTGATTGCATGTGCATCCGTATCTGAATGCGTATGTACGATTATGTATGTATCTATGTATGTATATGCGTACACATGTGACTTAAGTTGCAGCTGGTTCGTTTTCCGTGCCGCTTTATGCATTTGCCGGATTTGCTGACCGTATCAAATGTGATATTGACCAAGTGACTTGGTTATTTTGTTGCTATACACGTACGCGTATCTGTATTGGTATCTGTATCGGCATCTCTGTCTGTATGTGTATCTGTTTCTATATCTGTCTCTTACATGGCTGTGTGACACTATTTTATTTTAACTGAGCTTCGACTAGCCAGTCCGTAAATCAGACATTGTAATCGATTATTTTAATTGTTTCGCACTTGAATCTTTCGACATACCCATATACATATGTATTTGTATTTAGATATGTATGCACGAGTGTCTTGCCTTTAAATGCTATTGCCACATAATCCAATTAAAGCTATTTCAGAAACTTGGACAGCTAAAGATACTATTCAGATACTAGGGTATTCATCGGGTATACTCGACAGATCGATTCGTCAGATGCGACGTGCGTTGAACTGTTTACTGTTTGCGGCATTTAGCCAAGGTCTAATCAGGCGCTCTGTTGCAACATACAACAAATAATTGTATCTAACATATATCTCAAAAAGTATATGTGCATGTATTGTATATTATATGTACAATACATATTTGTGTGTATGTATGCGTGGGGCTCAAGATGACAACAAAAAATACTTCCGCCAATTCAGCTTTGGCTTTTAGCGCTAATAGCAAACGCATTTGTCGGCGAACGATTGGTCAGGAGAGGGGGGGGGGGGGGGGAGCCGGCATTAGGCGGGGCGTGTCTCGAATCAGGCTCTAAAAAGCAATTACGCACTCTCCAGAGTTGTCACCATGTCTACTTCCTGCTCTGGGCAACTCTGCGCTTAGTTGGGATGCGAGATGTCATTAAAAATGATAGTTTTTTGCCAACTGGCTATGCATTAAGCTGCTCCAGATACAGATACAAATACAAATACAGATACAGATGCAGATACAAATACACAGACATATGTATGTATGTATGTATGTACATAAATGTGTACGGCTTATTGGCAGCGACAAGTTTGGAAACGGGATTGAGGGCTTCTCCAAGAGCAAGACAAATATCTTGTAACTGTTATCTGTAAGCAGTTAGCTTTTACATTCGCCATAATGTAACGGTATAACTGGCGTTTGTATGTACATACAAGCACATTGTCCAACCCATTGACAGTTACATGTGTAACAGCAGAAAATATTAAACCGAAAGTTTCTGTTTTTTGCCCACCGCAATTTCGGCTACTTGTTAAACAATTAAGTATTATTAATGAAATACAAACATTTACAATTTATTAAAAATAAAAAAAAATAAAATAAAAAAAACAAAAATTGAATGACATATTTTTCAAATTTACTTAGATAAAAAAAAATAATAATAAACTTATTTACACAATTTATATTGTATAAATACTTTTAGGAAAACTTGAATGCGAGTATGTGTCGGCCCAATGAGAGAAAATAAAAACTCAATATTAAAAAAATAAATCAATTTGCAGCCGTTTTTGACCAGGCCAATCAATGTGGCCAACTGAAAATCTCATACTAACTAAATGAATTATTATGCGGCACAGGCAAAGTGGGAGGGAAGACATCAGTGCATTTCAGTTTCATTAGTGCAGGATCGGACATCGACATCTTGTCGCATATGTATATATATATATATATTGATATATTTATATGTGTGTGTGTATGTGTAATTTAACAAATGATGACTGTACCTAGATCTAGCAGCAATGCGCACGCGGAAATCAATGTGGTCCCCCAGAGCAAAAGTGGAAAATTGTCCCCGGGAGCGGGAGCGGGGGCCACTTTTGAGTCTGATGAAATAATTGCAAAAGTAAAAAAAAAAAAAATAAAAAAGAATATGTAGATACATGTATACATACGTTTACTGGAATATTAATAAAAGTGCAACGAAAAGAGATTAGCAAATTGAATTCGAAAAAAATGCATCGCATTGATTGTGATAATTAATTAATCTGACATTATTTCTATCCACGGAAATCTACCATATTTGATATAGAATACATTTTTTATTTGTATTATACTGTATGTATATACTTATTTATGATATATTGTTTTAGGAAATTCGTTTGAACGGTATTTGATAAGTGTTTCATCTAGCCTTCCCGCAACTAAAGTGATTAATTAAAAGAAGAAAAATTAAATACTACAATACAAATTGTACAAACGAAACGAAAATAGATACAAATTAGCTTGCGGGTAGCACAAACATTAGAAAAACCCTTGAACACATTGTAATTAAATCGTCGATTTGACAGTCGAGAGATATATTACAATACAATATCCGATATCTTGTCAGCTGGCTGTGAGCTGCCTGCAAAGTTCGCTAATTAAATTTGGCGTTTCAATCAACTAATTTTTATAATATATGACACACTTTTCAAATATTTCACGAATTCGCATTAAAAACAAAAATAGAATCTCAAAAAACAAAAAAAAATATATATATTTTTAAATTAAGAATACTAAATATAATATATATGTACCTACATATATAATACTGCAAATATAAATACAAGAACATTATAAAATATAGTTATAAATATATATAATATTAATTTTAATAATAAAAACAATAATAATAATAATAATAATAATAATAATAATAATAAAAATATTAATAATAATAATAATAATAATAATAATTAAAATAATAATAATAATAATTAAAATAATAATAATAATAATAATATTAATAGTTATAATATTTGCATAATAATAATAATATTAATAGTTATAATAATTGCGAGCTTTTTAAGTATTGCAGATTAAAATCAAATTGAAGTTAAACCAAACTAAGGGAGAGCTTTTGAAAGCTTTTCACATCGCGCTGAAAGTTTTCAGCGTAAACATACAAATCAAGAACCCAAAGCTGTAAGCAGCAAAGTTTTGAACCAAAGCAGGCTTCGACGTTTCGTTTTGTAAGCAGCAAAGTTTTAAACCAAAGCAGGCTTCGCTTTTCGTTTAGTCTGTAGTTCGTGTAGAGACATCAAATTAGATGAAATCAGTTTGTCGTTGAGCTATAATCAGTTCACTTTTCAAAAAACCTGAAACAAGTGAAATACAATCAAACTACATTTAGAATTCGAAAATATCAAATAGAGAAACGAATTGGTGAAAATATAAAAATATATTTTAGATAACAATTATAAATAAAATATATTTAATCAAATCTTGAAAAACATGGCAACACCGCAATTTACCAAGCAGACTCTCCTGAAAGCCGTGCAGTCGTACTTCGATCAGCGTGCTAGCGCATCCAGTGCCGGGTGTAAGTATTTAGAGATCTATCAGACGACATACCTCGCTTGGGTATTGTGCACCGAGATACTCGACGAGCAGGAGATCTATCCGCATTCCACACTGTACGTGATTAGCACAGTCTTACGCAACAAAATCAAAAATCATCTTGGTGAGATGCCCGTGAATGATCAGATAATCTATCAGCAATCGCTGCAACAGTATGTTAAGCGTGCGGCCAGCTTGCAGCATGAGGGGATGGACCGATTGGTTATTTCGCTTTTCATATGCATAGTTGATATTGGACTACAATTGCCATTTAAGCCATTCTCGATAATGGAAATCATCATGGACCTAATTGACGTTGGGCCTGTGATCATCTTGCGCATGATCGAGATCATTCCGGAGGTGGCAAACTACCGCAACAAGTTAGACATTTTGTCTGCACAAGGCGGTCTTGTTTTGGAATTGATTGCCAATTGCCTGGCATACGATAATATCGATCAGTGCGAAATACTCCGGCACAGCATGCGCACCTGCGCTGCCTGGAATTCAGATGAGCTGCTGACACCAGAACAGTTGGTCAACTGCGACGTTATGGAACGTGCCTTGCACGTATTGCAGGAGCCATTGTTAGAACATGGTAAATTGCATGGGGAAGCAAGTGAATGCTTGGAATCAATGCTCACACTTTTGGTTAAGCAATCGATGTGCGCCAAGGAACGCGATCCAGTTACGGACATGCGCATCTTCAATGCCATATCTGGCCTGGAGGAGGGATTCAAGAACTCGCTTCCACATCAGTACAACAGTTATGCGAATCTGTTTATACAATTCGCAAATGCATTCAGTGGCGTCATGGATAATTCCAGTGAGATGACTTTAAAGTGCGGACCTCGTTGCTTTGAATTGCTAGTCCTTGCTTGTAACGTGGCTAGTTTCGGTGTGATTGCAAGTTCGTTCCTTGTATGGGAGAGTTTGACCAAAGTCATATATTTGCATTCCGAGGAGACAATCCGTCGCTACGAGCCCATATTCCAATCTATGATTTTGACAATTTACAAGCGGGCTTCTTTGCAGAACATATATAAGACGGACAAAAACGAAAAGTTGTCATTCAACGATTATGTTGTTTATCTGCTGCCAGAGTTTGCCAAAACGACCCCACTACTTCCCGTCACTGAGGCACTGCTGAATGAAATCGTCGATCCGGACGCCACTTTAAATCAAATGAGGGCGGCCTTCTTCGTGTTGTTCCAATTGATAAAGCCGATGTATGATCAGAATCCTGAAATGGTGGAGCGCATCATCATCACGTTGCCAGTACACATAAATATATTCACCGATCGTTTGGAAATCGCTAGCCAGTTTATTGCTTTGCTGATGGAGTGCCATCGTTTGACCAATAATGCCATCGAGATCCAGAAATTCACCATTTCGCTAATGGAATGTGGCAAATGCATTGATACGTCTCATCCGGGTGCGCGGATAATCAGTGAAGTCCTTGTGGATATATGCGCTCTCTATGGCGAAGCCTTAGGAGAAGAATTGATTGATCGCGTTGAGAAGATGTTTAATCACTACAACGCCTGCCAAGATGATGCCAATAACAACTTATAAAAAATTTTCAATTTTCCTTTTATTACAATACAACACAAACATGAAACCACTAAAAAAAACCACGTTTTGAAAAGAGAAGACAAAGACACAAATTGTAAGCAACTGTTTAAAAATTTTAAATTTATTTTATTAATTTATAATTATCTCATGCAGCTTATATTTTATAGTTTACACAAACGACGAATCGTTTCGGTTGAACGGAGGAGTATCCAATATGCTAAATTGATATGCAGAAATAATTTTGAAATGACGTACCTGTCTCTATATTTAACAATCGGTACAATCAACACAATTCACAAGATGTTAAATTCGTATGTATTAACTCTTCTTCGAAATGAATATTTCTTAACAATACTTACGTTTTAAAGTTAGACGCTTTATTTAAAAAAGAAAAATCAAAATCAAAATTACTCTTCGAATTTGCCAAGAAATTGATTGAGGCGAAGAGCGTGCATGGATTAGGATTGTAGAAATAATTTAGGATTGACAGGAATTGAAAGGAAAGACTACTCAATTAAGTAGGCACATATGTAACCTGTCGTATTTTACAATCTGACAAAATCAAAAACATTAAAGCAGATGCAACTGCAGATCAACCACGAAACATCCGTAAGTACCATAATGTCTTATCTATAACTGAATAATTTTTAAAAATATTTTAATTTCTAAAAATTAATTTAATTTCTAGAAATAAATAAAAGCAATCATAGCCACCAATCCACCATGGATTCGAACTGGCAAATGAGTGCAAATGGACCTGCCCGGGGTTAACGAATGTTATTAACGGAATTTTGGAGCTGCGTTCCATTGAAATTGGCATAAAATAATTCGATGGACGGACAAAAGGCAATGAATTCGCAGCTAAATGGTTTTGATCAAGAACGCACCTGACTTTAAAATGATTTGATTTCATTTAAAATAATTTCAAATGATTTCCACTGATTTTTCTCACGTCCGATGGTTATTGAACCTGGGTTTTGACGTGCCAAATTTCTTAATGTTAATTGATAGTTTGTTATGTAAAGAAATTGCTGCATTTTATTTGTGTCCTTTGGAAGACTGGAACAATGGATATAACCGAACTGAAAAGAGTTAGAAGACTAATTTAAATAAACTGAATGCAGCAATAATGAATTTGTCTTTTAAATGTTTTCGTACACTTTGAGAGTTTCCTTCTTCTCTTTTCACAGGATAAGATTTTACTTCTTCCAAATGACGTGGTCACTTCTGGTGCTGCCCTCAGCTCGTTAGATTAAGATGAGACACATACAATACATACATATGTATGTATGTATGTATTCGTATTCGATTTGATGTTATTCATAAAATATATTATAGTATATTTTTTATCTGCGCCTTTGCTTGGCTGCAATTCAGTGTTATAAATTAACGACATTTCCTTTCTTAATATACATTAAAGTCAATTTCTTGTGTATATTGGAAAATATAGTAGTTATAAATAAATAGAAATCATATGATGTTTTTTTTTTTTAAATACGTGTTCTTGGGTACTTGGGTACGTATTCCAGCAGATGTATTTATAGATGCTTGATAGTTTTATTAACTGTGCATTTGAATCATTCATAGCATATTCATAAGTATTCGTGATATCATGAAGTTAAGCAATCAATAGAATTTAAAATATTATATTTTGTAAAATGAATACATTCACACATATCCCCGGAATGCCTTGAGTAAAATTGGTGTTGAATAATTCGTCAACTACCATGAATCATGCGATGAATGCGATGAATGCGACAGTGACATCATACTGCTCCAAAGAGGGAAGTTACGCAAAGTTCAATTTTTTTAAAATTTATTGGCATAATTTTACTAAAATAGTTCAAGGACCTGCTCTTTTACCTATTTAACCGTTAAGCAATAGCAAAATATCTGGTCTGTTCCCGATGTCGTGTATGAGCGTAAAAATGCATAAGTGGAAGCTCTTACAACAACAACTCGTATTGAAAAAATTTGCACAGTTTTGGTCGACCCAAACCCTTGACTATGAAAAGTCGTGCAAATGTA
>JBAMCR010000378.1:0-26455 GCA_037075045.1 Mulgravea parasiatica | reverse complement strand
ATACTTATACTTATACTTATACTTATACTTATACTTATACTTATACTTATACTTATACTTATACTTATACTTATACTAATACTAATACTAAAATTAATTCCAATACAATACAATAATATAAAATAATTGTGACTTGCAACTTAATTTTGTTGTTAGTTTTTCTTCGGATTCAATTGAATAGGATTTTTAAATGGAAACTTTTAAACTTGTTTATTGCAAATAAATGAAATTAATTGTTTTAATTAGTCTGATTCGTAAATATTTAAATATAAACATAAGTTGCAAAAGTTGCTTGGGCAAAAGCAAACAAAAACTTTGCCTGAAACAAGTGTAAAAAGTTTTCTTTGGCAACTCGAAAATTATTTCTCCCTTAATTATTGTGTTAAATTTGTTTAAACAATAAACTTGCTAATGGAAGGCTAAAACTATTCAGAAATAGTGATAATAATATTTAATAATATTGCAATAATTATGGCATGTAAATTATTTATAATAAATCTTTAATAAATACATTAAATAATAATTAATATTAACAAGATGTTTTCTCTCTTACACTTTTGATGCACGCGGAAAGCAAAAGCAGGCCTTAAGAGATGCATGTTTCGGCTTTTCCACAAGGACAACAGAGGAATCCTTGAGGGCGACAAAGGATGTGGCCAAACGTGTGATCATACTCATACGAAGAGTGTTATATTATATGAGAAATACATGCCCGGAAATCCGTGTCATATTTTTGCGGATTGAGTCGACCAACGCCTGACAAATGCAAACACCCAGTTGCCACTTGCCACTGCTGCCACTTGCCACTTGCCACTTGTCAGTTGCTACTTTTAATTTGCTCTCCCCCCTTCCTTTCACCCAGTGGGAGGCCTTTGGTGGTGGTTTTACAAAGTTTTGTGTTTAATTTAATTTGCTTTAGCATTTTAACTTGATTTTGTTTTCATGAATTCGCGTTTAGCACCTGGCGCAACTTTTTAATTACCTGTTGGCTCACATGTGACAGCCGAGAACTTCTGTTGCGCCCCACTGTGCGCTGCGGCACAGTGGTTTACTGCCCTAAGCGTCGCGCACGGCAATGAATTCAAATTGAGTTTGTAAATTAGGCACGAACCCAATGAATAACTCAGCAATCTTTAATCGCTACAAGGACTCGAGCAATTGTTTCTGAAAGTGATCCAACTGAAAAATACCCTATAATTTCACAACTAAAGCGATTACCTAATACTCTCTGGGAGCATCCAAGTTGATTGAAGATTTCTGAATCTCTCGACTTTATCAACTAATTAAATGTATTTCGGGGGAAATCTGTGAAAAACGTGCGAAAATGTTGAAAGAGAAATTCGCAAATTGTTTGAAAAGTTTCTGGCAAAAGCCGCTAATTAGATTGCAAATATTTGTTAATAATAATTAATAACAAAATGTGCTTAACTTTAATTATTTGCATGTATTTGTATGTACCATATACAAAGGCCTAAAAAGATTGAGTTCAAGTTGAATAATTAAAATTTGAAAGTAGCTGACTTTTTGATTTTGGCTCTGTTGCGTTGATTACGTTCAGTTTGCCAGTTGAATTCGAGGTGCGATTCGAGGTTTGGGCTCTGTTCAACTGGTCGTATACTTAATGCGTGTGTTTAATGCGTTGCGGCGTTGCGCATACGCCACATTGCCACTTGGTGGACTAACTTAAACGTTGTGCATCATTTGACTTAATGAAGCCTAAAGACAATAAAATGCTTAAGCACACAGTGTCCCACCCAACAAAAAAAAAAATAAAAGAGAGAGAGAGAGAGAGAGAGAGAGAGAGAGAGAGAGAGAGAGTGGGAGAAAGAAGCAGAAAAATACAAATGCCTACGAAATGAAAGGCAAACGCCGCTACGCGTCATAATTTGTATGAATTTTCTACACTTTGATAAGCATTGAATTGGCATGCGGGTCACGTGCGAATCTGGGTGAGAATCAAAGCAGGAGTCGTCGAGCAGGACAACGCCTCTTCCCCCCCATTCGTCCCCCCCTTAGCAAATGAAACAACAAGCATTGGCGGATCGGGTTGGGAGCGTTGTAAACTTTGCTCGCCGCCATATAAATCAGGCATAAGACAATTAAACGCGCCGGTCACGACAACAATGTTTAGACTAATGGATCTGGGACATTGAACGTGGACTTGCCACTTGCCACTTGCCACTTGCTACTTGGCAATTGGCATTTGGTTAGGAAATCGGGTAAAAGACCTGATTCTTGCTCCTTTTGCAATTGCCATTTCCGCTTGTTGTCGCAAAAGTGTAAACAATTAAATTTTAATTAGAATGCGCATCGCTTGACGTGTCATTGCCAGGCTCAACCTCATACTGTATATGGTAGATTGTGCCACCTGCTATTTGCTACTTGCCGCTTGCTACATGCTACTTGCCACTTGCCATTTGCCACTTGCCACTTGGCACTTGCCACATCCGACTAACAGTTTGGCAGGCATTCATTTCCGGTCTTGTCGTCTATGTAATTTATTTAAGCCACTTCCCATTGGGCTGTAAATTAAACGCTTTTGCCAGTTAATAGAAAATGGCAAATGCCTCACATTTGCCACACATTTGCTTGCCACACAGTGTGGCACACTCTGGCACAATCTGTTTGCCACTGTTCGGCAATTGGCGCGACTTCCTTTTAATAAACTCAAAGCGCTTTGATGAATCGCCGACTTAGTTTTAGCCACTTAACTGCCTAACGCGATTTATGTCCTTCGACGAAAACAAAAACACATAAACAAACAAATAAAATTAAATAAAAATTTATTTCTTAGGCATTTGCAGCTAAGTATGTACGAGTATTTACCGTTAATTGTGGTTAGCCACATTGCTTGACAGCGTTTTTAATACCATAAAAAAAACGTTGAATTATATTAGTTTCATCTTCGACTCTAGGATCAGTCGGAGCACAGGCTGATTGATGGCCGAGTTGATGCTGCAACTCAACGAAAACATCCCCTCCACATACACATACATATACACATACACATATACATACAGCGACGGGGGCCATATTGTGCTACCCTGTAATGGCGGATGGGTCCCATTTGCATTGTTTGAAATATGCGATGCAAGGTTATATACCCTGTCATCTGTTGAATAGGGTTTGGTTTGGTTTTTGCCCAGAGCTGGGACATGATTCATAATTACAGGGTATCAACAGTGTGGCAAAATAACTGTCATCGTTGTTTGTTGTTGTTGCAGCTTGTGTTAACTGACAGCAGCAGCAGCAGCAGCAACACTCGCACTTTATGCAGCTGCAACAAATAATTGACCGCACACACACACACACAACAAGTCATATCAAAAAGTGTGCCACACACACACACACACACACACACACACATACATACAGAGAGAGTGGAGATTTTTGAAGTGGCAATCATCATCTGCTGGTGATCATCGTTATTATTGCTGCTGCTGCAGCTGCAACTGGCAATAGCTGCCACCAGCAAGTGGCGCACATCTGCCACACATGTGGCGCTGCCAGCCACGGGGCATGCCCCTTAGGGTGTGAACAAGTGCTTAAAAATACATTGCACGTTCAAATTGAAGTGGAAATGCAACGAAATCCATATAAAAAGTCGCCTGTGCATATCAAATTGCTTGACCGAAATTCGCTTTCGCCCGCAAAACGCCAACTCGTTGGCGAAATGTGAATTCCATTGGAAAAATGGAAAAATATAAAAAAAAAATTAACAAAACTCGAACTAAAAATTAAAATTAAAAAACAATTGAAAATTGATGAGAATAAACAAGTGAAAATATTTGAAATTTAAGCGCATAAAATATTAAAATAAATATTGTTTTAAATAATATTAGATTATTTATTTTTAATACTCACAAGAGCATTATATTCGATTCTGTATTATATATGCAGCAACTATATCTACCATATATCGGTGTAAATACTCTTGATATTTAACACCAGAAAGATTTAAAATCAAAAGCCGGCTAAAGACTTTGACTGGCAAAATGAAATCAAAGCCAAACGAAAAACAAAAACAAAAACAGAAAAATAAAAAAAATATTTTTGTGAAATTGATGCGAAAGAGAATTTACAGATATATTCAGAGATTTAAAATATATATACGATGTGTATGGCATATAATGGCACTCGACTGTTGGCAAGCAAATGCAATTATTATATACAGATACACCACATACACTGTATATGGTATTTTGTAGATTGTTGTTACGCGTTCGCTTGTGGTTTGGCTTACGTTTTAATTGAGTTGCCGCTGCAAAACCGCTAAAAAACAAAAAGGCTAGAAGCGGGACGTGTGCGTGTGTGTGTGTGGGTGCGTGGGACTGGATGGGTGGTTGGGTGGTTGGGTTGCTGGGTGGTTTGGAGGAAATAAAATATGATCTGAGAGTCAAGAAGAAGAAATTGATGCGCGTTGGGTGCGAAAGACATCAAACACTTGAAATGTGTTGTGTAAACTTGAGAAATGACATGAAAGCCGGGGCCAAATAATAACAACAAAGCAACAAGATGCCAAGAGTAGTGTATTGGATGGGTGGGTGGATGGGTGGGTGGATGGGTGGGTGGATGGGTGGGTGGATGTTACGAGGGTGGATTGAGTGGTTCTGGGTCGATGGGCAAGCAAAGTAAACAAAACAAAACAAAGCGAAACAAAACAAAACAAAACAAAACACAACAAAACAAGGCAAAACAAACAATTTGCGTAGTCCTGCGCTTGACATGTACACGGTGGAGTGAGGGTGGGGTGAGGGAGGGGCGGGCACAGGAGCGTGTGGGGTAGGGTGGGTGGGGGAGGGTCGGTATACATCTTATTTGAGTTGTTCAGCGCGTAAAAGTGCCGCCTGCTGAAGGATGATTGATACGGCTCTTGGCGTCACGCGGAAGTTCGCCTGGTTATGGTGCATCCCCTGGGGAAGGGGTCTGGCGAGGGGGTAGGGGTGTGTTGGAATGCGTAGGGTGCGGTGGGCTGGGGTGGGCTGGGATGGTGTGGGGTAATGAAGCGGAAATCGATTTGGGTGCGCGGCTCAACCCGTGCCGGGAAAACGCTCGACTACTGCAGGCGTGCGTGAAAATTTTGACAGTAACTGAAGCTGGAAAGCGAAACTGAAACTGAAACTGTAACTGAAGCTGATGGGTAAGCGGAAGCGGAAGCTGGGCCGCAGCAGCAGCAGCAGCAATAACAGGAAGCGGAAGAGGGGTGCTGCGCATCGAGGCAAAGGCCAAACTCGGATGAGACGCACGATGATAAACAACGGCTGTGCCATAACATACAAAGCGTAAACAAGAAATTATTAAGCAGCGCTGCAACGGACCAAAAACAAAACAAAACAAAACAAAACGAAACGAAACAGAACAGAGCACAGCAAAAGAAAATAAAAGAAAACAAAAGAAAACAACAGAAAACACAACAAAACAAAATCAACAGAAGCAAAGCAAAGCAATCGCAAGACGAGGAACTAAAATAGGAGCAGGAAATGTTGATAAAAGGCAATTGGTGGGCGGTAAAAAGAGAGAAAGAGAGATAGAGAGAGGGAGTGAGAGAGAGAGATAGATAGGGGGGTAAGGTGGGTAAAAAATATAGAGAAAAGTTTTTCAGTTTCCATTTTCGTAATGCCCTGACAAAGTGAAATGAAAAAATTGACAATTTTGAAAAAAGGACAAAAAACATATGGGAAATCTATCTGAATAACAGAATCTGGAATCGTATCGATATATCCACATACACACATACACATACACATACACATACACATACACATACACATACACAAACATATATTATAACTATCGGATGAGATGCAAATCGAATATTTATTTATTTGTCGATCGAATAATCGAATGCCACAACGATAAAATGAAAATTAAATGAAAATTCATAAATTAAATTATTTAAATTGTAAATAAAAATAAATATTTTTTTATTTTTCCTGCTAAATGTTTATTTTATTGTCATAACAAATAAAATTAAATTTAATTTTTTTTTATTATGAAATCTTGAGAATTCATCGATCTTACTTGGCTTAGGATCAGCTGAGAGTATTTCTCTTGTCGGCAGACCAAGAATGAATTTTCATTTTCATTTTTTATTTTTCTTTTATTTTCTTTTTTATTTTTATTTTCATTTTTGTTTTTGTTTTGTATTTTTTAAAATTTTATTTATTTATCTTTGTTTTTTTTTTGTTTTTACATGGGTGCAAAAGCGATTTTTGTAGCTCCCGCTCCCGCTCCCTCCTTCCCTCTCTGTCTTTCGTTTCTTTCTTGGTAACTTGTGCCGTCTTTCAGCTTCTCCGGCTGTTCGTCCGTCCGTCCGTCTGCCTGTCTGCCTGTCCGTCCGTCCGTCCGCATCTGTTTGGCTCTTTCGCTCGCTCGTAACTTTTCACTTAAACATTTTTGTCACGTCTGCCATTTATTTATGTGTATATGCATATACATATACATTTTGTTAGCGTGTGTGTGTGTGTGTGCGTGTGTGTGAGTGTGTGCGTGTGTTGAAATACATTTTTGTAATATTTACTCAGCGCTTTGTTGGATTTTTGCGCCGTTGTTTGCCTTCGCCTTTGGGCTCGGGTTCGGGTTCCGGTTCCGTTTCGAATTGTTGTTATTGTTGTTTTTTTTTTTACATGGGTGTCTCAGCAGGGGGGTTTTTGCGTGTGGAATGGTGAAAGAGGGGCAGAGGGGCTGGCTGGCAGATTGAAGAAGTTCCTTAATTTCTTTTTGTTTCGCACGCTGTTTGCATTGCTTCGAAGAAATCATATTTTATTGTTATCGAAATTTAGTAGCGGCAACTAAATTTAGTGCATTACATTAGCGTGACCCTCCCTTTCCCCCTCCCTCTCCCTCTTCATCGCTCTCTCTCTCTCTCTCTCTCTCTCTCTCGCTCTGTTGTGCAACTTATGGGGCAAGAGGCAGCTTCGGCTTAGGCCGCTGCCAGCCATAACTTTGGCCATATGAACTGGGTCAGGCAGGAAGGCAGAAAGGCGACGTTAGCCACATCAGAGCGAGTGGCAGCAAATGATGCCTTGGATTAATGCCACATTGCATGTGGCATGCTGCATGCTGCATGCTGTTTGCTATTTGCTGTCACTGTGCTTTGCCAGTTGCACGTTGCCAATTGCCAATTGCCAATTGCCAGTCGACAGTTGCCACAGTTGCTTGAATTGAGTGCTGCCAGGTGGTATATGCGGCACTTGCGGCACATGCGGCACATGCGGCACTTGCGACAGTTTGAGTTAAGCCGACATTGTTTTGATTTACTGCCAACTTGTGCTCAATTCCGGTTCAATGTATGGTATAAGCAAATTGCACTTGATTTGACTACAGTTCGAATTTTGTTGCACAAACTTTGTGGCATGGCAACGGCTCTATCCTCACTGCCACAACCCTCCGTTAACCCCAACCCCCATCTACACACAACCCCCCACACCCACACCCACGAGCACCAGCTGCAGCATCTAATTGAGTTCATTTTTATCTTCTGCTATTTTCCATGACCTCAAGCACAAATTGAAAATGATTCCCATACAGATGTATGTATATATGTACACACACACACATACATGTGTATACGTGCATACATACATATACACATTATTTGTGGTAGTGTGATTAATCTGGGTTAGATCACATATTTGTCTATGAATCAATTTTCTCTATTTGTTTGGACAACTTTTGCAATAAATAAATAATAAAAAAATAATTTGATAATTTATTTATTATTATTTATTTATTTATTTATTGGCAATTTAAAAATTGTTGAAATAAATTATACATTTACAAATGAAATTAACAAAATAAAATATATTTTACTTTAAATACAGCTTAAGATAAAAGTTGCCTTTTAAATTGATTAACAATAATTTAAATAAATAAATGCAAAAGTCACGAATTTATTGGATAACATTTATTTTTTATATGCAAACTTCAGGCTAAGGTTTTCTTCTTTACTTTAAATGTTTAAAGTGGGAAAAGAAAAAGCTTTCTATTTGTGTCTTTTGTATGTTTCGAGTTGGCTTCAAGTTGTTTTTTAAATAAAATTGAAATAAAGCAACAAATTTAATAAAATATTTAAAAATAAAAATATTGTACAGAAGCGTAAAACCCGAACGAACACTTATTGCCGTACAATAATCACATTCAACGCAATGCAATGCTCCGGCTTAAACTTAAGCTCAAGCTCATAAAAGCTTTAATCTAGATTAATTGTATTGAGTGTTCTCATTGAAAGCTCCAACGAGTTTCTCGACGGCTTTAAATTTCTCTGCCTGCCCACACCCACACCCACACCCGCCCCTTCCCCTTTTTTGGATTGTGCAGCTGACTGATTTCACATACTATACCCTGTATTCTGTACCATATACCATATACCATATACCATATACCCTGTAGTCTATACCCTAGAAGTGCCATTCATTCACAAAACTCAACTTGAAACTTTTCATATAAATTACAACAATGCAATTTGGCTTAAGCTCACAAAGCCAGTTGGCTGAGCACTTCGAGCATGAACGACTTGGTATGAAGGGGATAGGGTGGAGGGGTGGAGGGGTAGAGGGGTGGAGGGGGCAGAGAGAGGGTGAACGGAAATGAGGTTTGAGGTATGATACGGTATGAGGCAGGTCGGTTGGGCCTAAGGCGCGTACTTTAATATTTATTTAATGCTATCTAGTTTATGCCTCACCTCACAAGTGGCACACACACACCCATACACACACACACACACACACACACACACACACACACACACACACACACACACACACACATAGACACAGTCTTTTAAAGTGAAATGTTTTCGATGATTTGAATGAAATTTGCACAATTTGCTCAACAATCGAAGGGATATCGAATGTAGGGTATGCATCGGGTATGCTTGTCTCTGGACTCCATTTGGCAGGAAGGGGGGGAAAAAACATAAACAGGAAAAAAATTGAGTTGTTCAATGACATGAATGGCGCCAAATGGCTGTGGTTCTCGGCCATAACTGGTTTGGGCCACAAAAATATTGCCTAATCATTGCCTGGGGAGCTGCAGCTGCAAGTGTTTGGGGCAGAGGCGTCCGAATGGGGACAGGAATGGATACGGGGGTGGGGGTCGGGGTTATCCAGTAGCCGTGGGAATTTCCCAATTTTATTTTTCTTCTTTTTGTATTTATATTTGAGTGTGGCAGTGAAGGACATGTACGTATATATACGTATATGTATGTACATGTATGTGTGTGTGTATGTGTGTACGTGTGGACGTGTACACGGACAGCTGAGGACACTGCGCGTCGGTGAAAGTAGCCGCAGCAAGTAAAAGTTTTGGTCAATTTGGGCCAAAAGAAAATTTGTAGGCTAAAGAAAGTTTTTCCGCACGTCCACATCAATATTTAGTGTGTGTGTGTGTGTGTGTCTGTGTGTGTGTGGTGGAAGGGGATTGAGTGGATAGCTGAAAGCTTTTCTCTTTCTCTTTCTTTTTTATTTTTATTTGTTTTTTTTTTATGTTTCGTTCATTTTTGTTGCCAGCGGCTAAGCGAGGGCGTGGCAAAGTTTTGGCTGCAAAAATAAACAGCATCCACAGCAAGTGGCAGCGGTTAAGTTGACAGGCAATAGGAATTGTGAGCTGAGGGGTGAGGGGTGGGGGGAGGGCACGCTGATACGACTGCTAAGATAAAGCGTTGAAAACTTGAAGCCAACGGCATTCGGTAAAAGTCGCACCGAACACATAAATATAAATAGAAAAAAGCGAAATGGAAAAGAAAAACCAAAACCAAAGCCAAAATATACAAAAGACAAAAGCACAAAAGCACAAAAAGTACAAAATGAAAACAAATTGTGCACTACAACAAATCACATGAAGGGTATTCAAGCAGCTTAACGTCAAAATAAAAAAATATTTACTTTTATCAAGCATTTAATTATATTAATTAATAATTATACTAAGTCAGCATTTGGCCATAACTTGTCATTTAAATCACTTATTAGGGATTAGCTAGAAAGCTTTTTAAGTGAAAGCTTCAAACAGCCAAAAGTTTATTCCAAGTTGTTGAAAGCTTTTGGGCTTATTTTAATGTTAATATTGCATTTTAAAGCTAAGTAACTCGAGGAATCATAAAAGCATTCTTCTTTGAAAGTTTCTTAATGTTAAAAGCTCATTTTTAATCTCAAAGATTGATTAAAGTTTCTTTGAAAGTTTCTTAATGTTAAAAGCTCCTTTTTAATCTCAAATATTGATTAAAGTTCATTTGAGTGCTCGTAAAAGCTGCAAGCACACTTCTAATAGAAGCTTTAAGCACATTTTGCGCTCGATGATCACTTAAGTCGGCTTAAAAGCACATAAAAGCTTAAAAGCTTACAATATTAAATGCTAATTTATGGGAGAGCATGAAATTGTAAGTTTTCGAAAAGTTTTCTAAATTTTTTTATAAAGTTTCTTATATTAAGAAGCTTTAATTTGCGTGGTTCACCCTGGGCGATAACGTATTGTGCTTGTGGCATTGGCTGCATGGGTACCCCTAATGCGCCCCTGTGTGTGATGGCGCACTCAAAATTGATATATTAAGCTATACAAATCAGGCGACTTGCAACAGCAGCAGCAGCAGCAGCAGCAACACGAGAAGACGGCGAAAATCATTTGGCACGCGCAACATTTATCAGCGGCAAGCGATGGCAAAGCGGCAGCGGAAACGGAAATAGACCAAAGGGCTGCCAATAGCAGAAGCAGCACAAAGAAGGGGAACGGAAAGACAGAAAAAAAACCAAATCAAAACAAAAAAAGAAGATAAAGAGAGAGGAAAGCAGGAGACGGGAGACGGGAGAAAGGAAGCAACAATGATGCGGATACGAAAAGCAGCAGCCAAACAACAACAACGAAAAATTGTTTATATGTATATGAATGTGTGTATGTATGTGTGTATTTATGCATATACATCGTGTATTGGGTAGATTGGGAATTCGAGCATTGGATGGCAGCAGCAGAGGGGGGTGGAGGATAGGGAGGGGGGTTGAGGCGCTTATTGACGTTAAGCAACGCTTATTGGCGTACTTAATCCTTTTGGCAAATTCCAATAAATTACCAGGACATGCACACGGCCCAGCAAGCTGGCAGAGAGATGGATAGATAAACAAAGAAAAGCAAGCAGAAAATGTGTACGATGTATATGGTATGTGTATATACATATTTATATATATATATATTCCACATAAATTGTATGTATATAAGGATACAGCAGAAATCGAGGCAAAACTTGTGTCGCTGAGCAAAAGCTAAATACACTTTGGCAAATAAATAAAAAAAAAATAAAGAGAAAATGATAAAATGATAAAATGATCATAGCCATGTGATACCGAGTACTATATGGTATATGGTATATGGTATTTATTTATCGAACTTCCGGATATATAAAAATTTGATCAATCTAAATGAGAGCTGAATAAATGTAATAGTTTATAAATAATTCTAAACATAATAAATGTGATACATAGACGATATGTTATTATGCTCGAATATTCAACCGATTTGACAGTTATTATATGTATATATATATAGTATATATATGAACTATTCCATATGGATGGAAGCAGGAAGAGATGAGTTCATATGCTCGATATATATATGATATATATAGTCGGATGGTGCTGCACTTTTGTAAACATGTTTCGACATGTTTCCTGATGGAATCGGAATATCCGAAAATAGAGTATTACAAATAGGGAAATAAGGAAACAAGAGAAAAAGACAAACATCAATAGGCCGTGATGAGTTTCTGATTACCAAGCGAAAGGCCCAAAAGTTTCGATGGCAGTCAACTGGTTGGAGCAAGGGGGGGGAGGCAACGGAGGAGATAAAGGGATATTTATATGTATATACATGTATATATAAGTCGTGTAAGGGGAGGGGAAGGGGGGGGCGGCCGTGGCATCTCTGCTGTCTAAAGCTGCCTTGGGGGCAAGTCATAAAATTGAACTGACATTTTTATGCGGCAAGCTGCCCAACCTGGGCCAAGTCCAAAGTTAAATTGAAAGCCAAATCCTGGCAAGGACATCCGAACGGAGTCCTGGCATGAACAGCTTAACGCTGCCCCCAACTCAGATTTCATTTGTTTTTCGTTTTGTTTTTCGTTTTTTGTTTTCCTTTTGTTTTGTTTCGTTTTGTGTTTTTATTGCAAATGTTTTGCATATTTTTGATTACTTCCAAAGAAACAAAGAGAAAACCAATAACAACTTGATGAACTTTAATGTGATCCAGCCACCTGCCACATGCCACATGCCACCCACCACCCTCCACCCGCTACCTGTTACCATTAACTGAAACTTAACAACGGGCAAAGATTCACCTGACCCAGGAAGGAGCACATAATCTCAGCCAGCTCAGGAGCGGCCACAGTGTCCAGAGCACAGGGCGAGTCACCACATGGACCATGCCACCAGCATTTCCATTAACACTTTCACCTTCATTTCCATTCCCATTTTCATTCCCATTTCCATCTCCATCTCCTTGCTCCTGCGCCTCGGCAGACATTGGAATTGTGCCACTGACAGACATGCAGCAGACATATGGATGCCACGTGTTGCATGCAACTCAATGTGAAGGCTTGGGCAGACAACAAGTCCTGCATTCCCGAAGAGAAGACCACACACATGTGGCAAGCAGGCAACAGAATCTGCATCTGCTCCTCCTACCATGTGGCATGGAGTCTCAGACGATGCCAGATCTCTGGCATAACCCTCGATCTCTATTCCCACCAACTCTGTTCGCGTGATTTTGTTAATAATAATTCGGTCAAAACTGTGGAAAATTGATTATTATTTTGATTAATTGTCGCAATTGTCGATAACCGATAACTGGACAAATACTTTCTTCCTGTCACCTCAGGACAGATGTTATGTCCTTTAATTTATTTCACAATTAGACGGCAACTTTGGCTGCTCGAGTGGCAGTGGCAATGTCTGTCAGCAGCCACGTGCTGCATGCCCCAAGTGTGTTATGTTGCCTGTAGTTATTGTAGCTTTCGACTCCCGATGGCTTGGCACAGCTCTGCTCGGCTGGTGGGACTGGAGGAGAAGTGGGGGATGACATGGACAAGACATTGTTGAAAATTTTCGAAAATTTCCTGCTTCAATTTGGCAATTAATCATTAAACGCGCCACCTGCCGGCGTTGGCTAAAAGCATTACCCTCACCTCTCGCTCCATCGGGCCGATGACAAGCCTCAAGTTCTGCTCTCTCTCTCTCTCTCGCTGTCTCTCTCTCTCTCTCTCTTTGCCGCTCTCTTTTCCCTGGCCGGAGTGTACGCGTTCTGAATTTGAAGATGATAAATTACACAAGCGGAACATTATGTTATTTCTGTCCACTCCCCCCCACCTCCTTACCGCCTTTCTCCGCCTTAGAAAACGCACTTGTTTCGGCCATGGCTAAGAGTCCTGTGCGTATGCGTACCAACGGCAAGTTTTCATTTCCCATTTTCCATTTCCACTCGCTGACAGGCCCAGTTTTATGGATCATCTGTTTCCGAGTGCCGAGTTCAACTTCCATAACCCTGGCAGGCGTTTGTATGTATGTATGCATGGCATTGTATTGTATATTGTATGAAACGCTTTTGTGCTCTCAATCTATACCTACAGCTGTGTCCACATAAGTATACACACTTGCCTTTTCACACACAAGTGAGCTCAGCTCGTGGAGGGGGCAAGCTGAAATTTCGTTTATCCAAAATTAAGAATTCCAAGCACGGAAATCTAAACATATTATTTCCGGGAAATGCTGAAAATCGGTGTAAAGCCGTTTTTGTTTTTCCGTGCGATTGAGCTCATCTTCATTCGCAAAGATCTTTGGAAAACGCCACCCTCTCAGGGGGGAAATTTTTATTTCATTTCGACTCTTTTTTAAGTTCTTTAATTAAAAAAAAAAATACAATAAATAATTTTTTATTTAATTTGTATAGGATGATACAAAAAATAAGAGAATAATTGTCGTGAAAAATATTTATTTATTTATAAATATAAAAACATGTTGGACAGGATGAAGGCGAAGTGATCCATTGATGAGGTGAAGGCAGAGAAGGCCAACGTTGGATGTGGATTGGAATTGAATATCCCATATATCATTCTATATATAACCGAATATAATGCTCAGATTCCATTTTAATTTTGACTGAGTAACTACATACATGATCTGGTCATTCTATAATTATCCAGTTAGTGCTTCAATCCGATCAAACTTGGTTCTGCCACGCCTTATAAATACTGGTTAAAGTATGTACTTCACATCGTCAGAATATAATTATAATTTTTATAACAATTTTTAATGAATTTGAACCTTTTTTCTACCGCTTTTTATACTTTAAATTGAATTCAAGTGAATTGGGTTTCTTTTTTTAGGTTTTTAGTTCTTGCGGATGTTAACTTTAATTTCGATATTTATTTAAATATTTATTATATTTTCATTAAAACTATAGAAAGTATAGAATTTATTGTATCTTAAAAATGTAGATACATATGTATGTATTTTATTTGGAATTTAATTTGATTCTTTTTCTTTGTCCCTAATAGGGCTACCTTTTTTTTTGGGCCCAACTTTGGCCGGCTTTAAGAGGGTCAGCCCGAAAACTGATTAGAATCGGCCGGAGGCCCATAGATCATCTGTAATTAGCGCCTTGTTGCCTATTTTGTGTTCAATTACGAGTTTTGGATTCGCATTTTTGATTTAGTGGCCTGGGACATGGATGGAGATGCAGATGGAGGTGGAGGTGGAGATGGTGGAGGGTTTATCTTGCGTTCTTTGTCCTTGTGTCAGCATGATTGATTTGCCCCCAAGGATAATTGGAATGAATCCCAATTTGAATGAATGAAGGTTATTCCGTTGTGGGCCGCAGAGCAGAGCAGAGCAGAGCAGAGGCAGAGCAGAGCCCGAGATAAAAGTTCATTGTCTCTGGGCAAATTAATTAAGCAGTGGAAACACTTGTGTCCGTCCAGAGTCAGAGTCAGAGTCAAGAGAGCTGAAACTCTGCATGTGAATGTAATTGTCATTGTGAATAGGAATGGAATGTGTGTGTGTATGTGCACACACGTATGTGTATGTGCAGGTGGTAATACACTGAAAACGGAGCCCGGTTGAGACGTCGTTTGCCAAACAAAAGCCAACAAAAGGCAACAATTCTTGGCCACTAATAAAGAATAATATGGCTGCCATAAAACTCAATTTATTACCAAAATGTCGACAAGCACAACGTTCGCTACACACACACACACACACACAAACAAAATAATATATGTGTACGTGCGTGTGTGTGTGTGTGCACAATATATAGAACAACGAGTCGAGGCACTCGGGCACCAGGGCAACCTGTCAAGTGCGGCAAAATATGTAGCACCATTGTGACCAAAAGTGGCCGAAAAACGTTATTTTTGTTCTTGTTTTTGTTGTTGTTTTTGTTTTTTCTTTTCTTTTTGTTGCTTTGCCATTTGTATTTTTGATATTTATTTCATTCTCGAATATGTATACCCTGTAACCATCGACACCATGCGAAAAGACGTTTCACTTATCGATGTAAAAGTTAAATACTTGATTGTCCATCAATCTATCCATCTATCTAATTATCAATCTATCTGTCCATCTATCTGTCTGTCAATCTGTCTTAATGTCCGACTGTTGTGTTGGTAGCAGAGTCATACGAATCTCTGGGTAAAGGGTATCTTCTGCTCTCTGTCTGCTTGTCTTTCTTTTTTGATTTCAGTGCGAATTTCACAGTTTATTTTATTTTAGTTTAAATTTTATATTTATTGAATATAAATTAAATTTGTATTAATATTTAATAAATAAAGAAACGCGGAACATGCAAAGCTTAAAAGATTTATTTTTTGTTTATTTTTTAATTTGCATTTCAATTTTGTATTAAGCATTATTATCCCATTAGATAGCTGACTATCTATAAGATATATTCAATATTCTGTATATAAAGATCAGATTCCCCATCGAAATATTAGTTAAATATCTGTGAAAGCACCTATTAGATATACCGTTTAATTGGTTGTTGGATTTATCTATCAGATATAGCCTGTATGGGCTCATTGATGTATTGTTAAAGTATCTATCAGATACATCCAATCTATCAGATACACTTTATAATAAATACTCAAAAATATAATATGTTAAGCTAAAAAAATGGTTAGCCATATGGAAAAGTATCTTAGAGATACACCCTATGCAAGGCAGCAGAACATATGTTGAACTATCTATCAGATACAACCTATTCATCAGATATTTTAATTTCTTGCGATATTTCGTGGCATGCAAATTGTCCAATTTTTGGTCATGTTCAAGGACTAGACGAGCCTTAATTCGATGAAATGTGAAAGGAAGGAAGGGTGGTGGTTGATGGCGGGGGCAAGGTTCACAGACAGCATCAAGGGATTTGTCGCGACCTTGTGATGATATTGTTGTTGTTGTTGCTGCTGCTGTTGTTGCTGTTGTCATTGTTGTTGCTGTCAGTGCAAATTATGGCGGCCTCAATGCGTAGATGATGCTTAATTAACATTCACAAAGGTGACGACAGGCCGGCAACGCGCAGCATGTGGAAGGGTGTCCGAGGATGCGCCGGGACATGCCCGAGTAATTGTAGGCGAGAGAGGAGAGGGCAGAGTCCCAGGTTGTTGCCATATTTGAGCAGTACATTTATTGTAGCTCGAACAGGCCGCAAATAGACGCGTAAAAATTGCAAATATTTTGCTTTTCTAGGCGAGTCGAAACAGCAGGAGCTGCTGTCAAAGCACATTAGGGCCAAATATAGAAAAGCGACAGGGCCAAAAAGAAAAGGAAAACGAAAAGAAAAACGAAAAAAGCAGACGTCCCCTCCTCGCATCCCAAATGGATGCTAACGAACGCAGGTTACTTTTATCGGAGATTGTCGTTGTGGCCCTGGGAAGGGGGGGAAAACTGCAGTTCAAGGTCAAAGCAGGCTTCAGAATTGAGGTACAACCCGTTGGCTGGTCCTACCATAATTAAACCATAAGCCAAGTTAGCCGAAAATGCTGGCCAGACCCTGAAAGTCAGCTAATAAAAATCACTTAGCCGAATTGGCCGTTACGCCCACATCAACAATGTGAGAAAAGCATTTTTCTCGCCTTTTTTTAGAGTGTAGGCAGAGGAGGCAGAGCGAAGGGTGCAGGCGCTGCTACTTAGAGAGAGCGGAGAGAAAGGGTGAACTGCAAAGATTGGAGGGGAACATTTGAAGAGACGGGACAAGTTGCAAATAGAAGGGCAGAAGAAAGGGAGGCTGCCGTGGACAAAGGTACGCAAAAAGATGGGAATACAACTCCACGGGTGGAGGGATGGACAGACGGGCGGGTGCGCGGGTGGGTGGACGGTGGGTGGGTCGCCGGGTCGACGCTTTTAATACAATTAGAAGCGCTTAAGTTAAGTGCTTTACACAATGTCAACCCTACAGCTGCAGGCGGGCAACAGCTGCTACAATTGACCCCGGCTGAAAGCCAGCTGACCGAAGTGACCCGAGTTGGATACCTTACCTTACTTCACCCACCTCCGACACCGCAGCCTCCTTGCTCTAGGCAAGTCCGGCAAGTACGTTAAGGCGAAAGGTAAATCGGGAAAATAAAGTAGAAAATGAAGCGGGCAAAGAGAAAATAAAGTAAAAATGAATAAAGCAACTAACACTCGAGCGAAAGTAAATTCGAGCTGAAGATACTTTTGAATATTTATCGATAATCGCGACAAAGGAAAAGAAAAGGAGTTTACTTTGATTTTTAATTAGTTATATAGCATAAATTGGGTGAAAGCATAGTTAGAAAATGATTGAGGTTGAGGCTAAAATGAGTGGAGCTGACGGGCAAACAATGAAATCGATTGGAGGTAACAATCGAGTGAAGAATTGAAGCGGTTGGAGATAGAAATTAGGTAAAGAAATCAATTGAGGGGATAGGAGAGGACAAAACGAAGCAATCGGAGATTTGTATCGAATATCGAATCGGTTCAGACGCAAATCGGTTGGGGAAAACAACTCGACTAGCGACCAAAATGTGAAGGAGAAAAGAAATGAGTCGGGGGAATCGAGTGAAGGAGCCAAGAAGAAATTGTCGGCCAACAAAAGCATTTTGCATACTAAAATAAACAAAAGCGAGTTTTTCTCTGGATGGAAGTAAGGTGGAGGTGGAGGCGGAGGGACGTGAGGTTGGGGGGCGTTTATTACAGGCTTCGTACCTCGTACCTAGGTTTGCGCCTGCTTCTTATGCATTAAATTTACACGCTAATGAGACATTGGGCTAGCGTCGGGCTAGGCGTGGCAGTGCTTATGCCAAGCCCCTAGACAAAACCCATAATCGTACAAGCTGCCCAGTTATCCAGTTACAATAATCCACCCATCGTACAACTCCATCCATCCCCCACCACCACCCATGCCACCCATGCCACCCTGCCTCCCCCCCTTTTGGCGTAAAATGTTCTGCAGCTGGCGTAGTGTTAATTGAAAATTAATGGCGCGATGGCAAAAACTAAACATGAAAATTCGCTGACGCAGGCACATAAAATGGCCGCCAGGTGGCGCTTTAAGCTTGTATACCCCATTACCGGCTCTAGGTGCTACTATAGCTTGTGAAGTGTTTTGTTTTTCTTTTGTTTCTTTTGTTTGTTTTATTTTGTTTTGTTTTTTTTTTTGTTTTCTGTGTTGACCGACGTGAAGTGCTAAGCAAATTAACATTTCCATAATTAAATATAAAATGTAATGGATGGACGAGGGCGAGAGTGAGAGCGAGAGTGAGAGCGCGAGCGAGAAAGTGGGCGGACTGCAAATATGCTAATGAGGATGTGGGCGGAAGGAAGGGAAAGATATGCTTTCGAGGCACATACTATATACGATATAGCATATCATTGAAAAACGGTGCAAAGTGCGGATAATTCCCATTCCCGATGTCAACGAAAAATTTGTAATTAATCACAATTAAAAACAGGCAAAACTGTTTTTTCCTTTTTACATTTTGTTTCGCCTCATGCTTCTCAGGGCGTGGCCAAAAAAAGGCAGATGCCAGACAATGCTGAGGCCAAATTAAAATAAATATGCCCTAAAAAGGGGTTAAATGGTTATAGCCATCTGGGCAAGAGGTTACAAAGGGGGGTGGGGGGAGAAGGGGGCTAAGTGTAAGGGTTTCAGGGCATATTCCATCGGGTTGACATTGTGAGTGGCTGGGAAATTAAAGGAAATTAAAGAATACAAATGGCCAGAAGACAGCAGCAAAATAAGCCAAAACATTTCATAAATTGTTCAAAAAGTATTGTAAATAGCAAAAGGAAAAGGATAAGCACAATGATCACAGGATTCTGCATTATCCAACACTTAAATCAAATACAAATTTAACTTATAAATATGGAAATTTGTGATAGTTTTTTTTTTTATGAATTTAAAAATATTAAATATTTATAATGGAAAGATTTTCAAGACAATTTAATTTAATTGAAGAACAAAGTCGGAGATTGATTAAGAAATCGCCGAGTAAAGGATAATTTCGTCAAAGGTTAAGCCAAATACAGGACGAATCAGGACGAACGAAGCTCAGGCACAAATGTTTTCTTATTGGCCAAAACTTTGAAAAGCTGAAAGCCAAATACTTATGGCCCAAAAAACGTATAGAACTATTAAAGTTATATACATATGCATATGCATATACATATATTAAAAATAAATATAGGCATGTGTGTGTGTGTGTGTGTGTATGTTAGACAACTTAACACGCTGTTTGCTCGGGCAGTTGTTAGCCAGGCCAAATTTGATTGCCAAATGGGGGGCTGGGGCGGTGGATGAGGGGGAGCTACGCACTTGAGCGCACAAATAATACCGTTACTTAACATTTGACTAACAACAACAAAACACACACACACACACACACACACACACACACACACAGGCTTGCATGGCAAATGTGTCTCCACATGCAAAACTAATGACAAAAGGCGCCAAGAATAAGTTTTCCCATTGTCTGTGTCGTGTATGTGTGTGTGTGTGTGTGTGTGTGCTTGTGTGTGTGTGTGTGTGTGTGTGTGTGAGAAAAGTCCTTTGGCATACGAGGGTTGTCCAAAAAGTCATTTGCAGTGAACCGCAGCAATTGTTAATGACAGCTACAGAGAGCGATACAATCGGTATTGAGAGGGACAAATAGACAGACAAAGGGAGGAATTATGGCTTTGATTATGATTCTGATCGTGAATATATATAATACTATACTACTACTAATACTATAAATAATTGATTAATTTGATTAATTTGAATTGCTTGAAAGGCAATTTCAATAATGTTCATAAAGCCCTCGTATGTCTCCCTGTCTGTTGGTCTATCTGATTATATATATGTATATTAACATACGTGTGTGTGTGTGTGTGTGTGTGTGTGCGTGTATGTGGCAATAAATGTCTCCTGCGGCTAGTGGCAACAACAAAAAGTTGCTGCTTAAGTGATACAAAATGCAAATACACCAAGTGACAAAGTCTCACATGGAGCCTGGAGCGGGGGCTTTGGAGGCTGTTTTGAATGCAGGAAGGGATTGGGGGCCTCGCAAGGTGGATAGGGGCCAGGGACCGGGGACCGGGGAAGAGAGACAGGTGGACGAATAAGAGCTAGACACTGGAACCAACTCACTTGACAAGCTTGCGGCTTAAGTTTATTTGCACAACAGGCGAAGAGGACGGAGAAGGAGTGGGAAAAGGAGGCGAAAGGAGGAGGAGAAGGATGAAACAACAAGCGATGATATCCACTCGTTGTCGATGCTTCAACTAGCCTCTTCTCTCTTCCCCTTCCCCCCCCCCCCCCAGCTCGACCGATTGAGGCTCTAAGAGGCTCTACGAGTGGCGTCCGTGTGACTGATATGTGGCATTGGCATTGGCATTGGCAACGGGCTTAAGACGAAATATAAACACGGCCAAAAGCGACAACAAGATACAACGAATTTCAAATGCCCTCACTCAGATGCTTCTGTAACTTCACCTTTACACATTCCGTTTGTAAAATTAAAAAAAAATCTGTAAACACAAATTCCATAAATTTAAATTTGAATATTACAAAAATACTTCAAATAATTATTAAACTTTTTAATTAAGAAATAATTAATAATAATATGTAATTTGTTATTTGCATACATGTAGCATATATAGATTAATTTAATATCAATTGAGTTTTTACTTTTTAAAATTGTATTAATTTATTTAAATTTATAACTATTATTGTTATTTTTGATTAATTTTTTGAATAAATCTTTTTACTTTAAATTGGTTTCTCAGCGCAAAGTTCAAAGTTTAAGGCCTTACTAGCCACGCCCACAGTACCACGCCCATTCCGATATGGCCCCGACTTTTCCGCCCATGTCAAATTGTGAAATTATGCGTGACAAGCTGGAAAAATTTGGTTTTTCCTCGCCTTCTGGTTGTTATTGAGTCTAACTTCAGTTGTTGTTGTTATTGTTGTCAATGTTATTATTTTTGTTATCGTTGTTGTCGTTGTTGTTGTTGTTGTTGTTGTTGTTGTTGTTGTATGTACTGCCACAGTTTGTCAGATCATAAAACGCAGTTGAAAAATATCAAAATCTCATTTGCGTCATCTAAATCAACTGCCAACCGTCAACTGGCTCCTGGCCCTAGTCTGTAGATGGACAGACGACAGACAAAATGACTTTAGGGGGGTGTGGGGGAGATGGGTAGAGGGACGTATGTGTGTTTAACAAAATCCTGTTTCTGGTCACGTCACAGGCACAGACAAACACGTGCTCACGATGTTGTTGTCACATTCAATTGTAAACTCTTCACAGCGAAATGTGTCCCTCCGATCGTGACCATATACGAGTTACAATAGAATCGACTGACTGCCCCCACCAACCCTGCACCACACCCCTCCTACACCCCCGCTCCCACTCCGTGCAAATGTCATCAGTTTTATGGACTCATTGAATTATCCATTTTGTAAAATTATCTCTTTTCGTTTCTAATAAAATATTTCGAGGCAAAAACTAAAAATAAAAAATAAATTATTTCTAAATATTTCTTTTTATGTAATTTATTTTTTAAATAGTTTAAGTAAATGTATTAAATATTAAAATTTTAAAATCAAGTAACAGGTAATTGACATTTTTTCAAGTATTTAATAATTAATATGTAAATGAATTACATTTAATTACTTAATAATTAATTAATCAACTTCCACAGTCACGAGAAGCTTTAGAAGCTTTAAGCTCCTTTCGAAAGCTGTTGGTTGTGGGTATGTAAGTGTGTTTGGCAGTTGGCAGGACACTATGAATAGTTAGGCGTTTGTATATGCAGCGAATAATGCTGAATGGAATGTTGTTAACATTTGAAGTGGGGATAATAAGTATGTTTGTATTTCCTTTCTTTTTTCTTCATTTTATTTGATATTATTTGTATATTCGTTGTTGTTGTTGTTGTTGTTGTGGTTGCTTTTGTTTGTTGAATGTATATTCCGTTGCTGATTATTTGTTTTCTTGAGCTTTTCCCTTTGGCATTTGCAGTTCACGTTTAGTTTTTCTAGAGCTTTTCGCTCTTGTTCCTATAAGTCAATGGCTCTTAAATGTTTCTGCTCCCACGGTCAACGCTTCACTTAGGCATTTAAAGGTTCCATTCATTCCATTCTATTCCATCCTATCCTATCCTGTCCTATCGCTATCCTCTCTCACTCCATTCCATTCTGCGTTTTTTCTCTTTCTCTTTGTCTTTTTCTTTTCTTTTTTATTTTTTGCTATGCGTCCATCGTTCCTTGTTGTTCCGGTTGCCCGGGCAACCCATTAGGCTGGGGGGATAAGGACGCGGTGGGGGTGCGACTTGGGGTGGGGTTATAAAGAAAATGTCCATTTCTTCTATTCCAACTCTTGATGTATTCCACCACTCTCCCTCCCCTACCATCCTCATCCTCATCCTCATCCTTCTCCCATCCCCATCCCTCAGTCAGCAGGACGTCAATTCAATACGTTTAAAAGTTCATTTGCTGTTTAGCTTGGTCATTATGTGAATGCCCCATAATACTGGAGCACCTTCTTCCAGCTCCAGTTCTAGCTATAGCTATAGCATACCCATCGACCCCACCCTCACCTCTCTCCTCGTGCATCGCGCTGTCACCATGTCGGGCCTCCTCGGTCCGTGCCTTTGTCCATTTGGCCATTAAATGGGCACTCAATGTGTTTGTCTAACTTGCCATTTGCGATGATAATAATGTCGTATGGCCGTTACATTGATGTTGCTTGGCTGCCCGTTACGGACCAACAAGACGCGCAGACAGATAGACAGACAGACAGACAGACAGACAGATAGACGGAACAACCGGCCGGGACATTGTTGTAGCTACTCATTGTTATTATACCCTAACCCAGCCCAAAAATATATTTAGTCCAGTAAATTTCTTATGAATCACATAACATGACGCTGAAATCCTTTTTTAAGCCACTCAAATGATTCACAATGGAAAGTAATATTCACGATAGCCAAAGCAAAATAATAATATAAACAAATTTATATGTATTAATATTTAAAAACATGAGTTTGCAGTTTGTGAAACAAGTCGCAAATTTATTTTATGAAATTCTATTCAAGAATAATTGTCAAATATATTTACTTCAGGCTTTAAATTGAATTCAACAATTTTATTTATTTCTTATTAATTTATTTGACTTGAAATATTAATAAATAAATTGCATATGGAAAATATTTAAATAACTTCAATTTGAATTCAGTGAAATAAAATCTTTTTAACATTAGAGAACTATTTCCAAGTTTTTAAAAACAGTAAAAAAGTCTCATTTAGATATAAATAAATTTGAGAATGTAAATATTTAATTAAAATTACTTTTGTGTTTAATTTGTTTAATTAATAAAATTAATTAAATAGAGAATTAAATAATCGATCAAATGATACTACCTTGGGAGGCTTGAGAGTAAAAGAGTATTTAAAATTTTGTCTCATTTAATTTTCTTTTGTCTATTCTCCCCCTCAATCACTCTCTCTTTTTTCTCTTTCTCTTTCTCTCTCCCTCTCTCTCTCTCTCTCTCCATCTCTCTAGCTGTCGATATATTTCCGAATCGTTTGGCTGCGCGTTTTGATTTCGTTATCAGTTTTTATGTTTATAAGTGCGATATGTATACATACAAATACAAATACAAATACAAGAACAAATATATATGTGTATGTATATGTATATGTATATTGTACTATATGGCATACGTGTTCGATATGCTGTTGTTATTGTCGTTTTGTCGTTTTTGTCTGCTTTTTATTTGTGCGCTGTTTGGTCAATTGGAAAACATTTCGTAGCAGACTTTTAGGCGCCCGCCTCAAAGCAATTCTCGACGGGCGGTCGCCAAAGTGACGACAGGAGACCATGGAACTCCTTTCGTTCTTGTTGTTTGCTGCTGCTGCTGCTGCTGCTGTTGCTGATGTCGTCATAATGGCGTCGTTATTATTTTGGCATTAAAATGAATTAATACGCTTCAATGGACTCTCAACGTAAATAGATCGTTAGGCAGCTTGCCAACAACAGCATCACAGATACACATACTATGCTGCTCATGCATATACCCTACTCCTCATTCAATTTTGACTATATCTCCTCTCTCTCTCTCTTACTCTGTCTCTGTCTGTATGCCTCTGTGTGTGTGTGTTGTCAGCTCTTTATCAATGCACGCTTTGCTAGTTTTGTTGGCTTTTCACTTTGCTTTGCCACGCAATCGAGCACAATTTTTGGCACTCGAACTGCTAAAAAGCATCACAAACAAGCAAGAAATGCCTCATGCCTCAAGTAAATATATTGTTTATCACGACTAAACCATACCCTGTACTTTGCTTATAGCTTGGCTTCAACTTTCATATAAAATGGTCTATTATATTTTTTGTTTCATTTCTGATCTGCTCAGACATTTTTTAAATGCAAATCGTTTATAATACATATATTCCCTGCTGTTTTTCAATTTATTTTAATGGGTAACGGGTACAAAAATACAACACACACACACACACACACACACACTGAAGTATCACTCACGCTTTAAATGGGCCACCAAGCACAGACTTCAAGTTGCGACCGTGCGTGTGGCATCACTTTCAATAAATATGCAACTTGCTGTCATTGTTTGCATTCATTCTCTTTCTCTCTCCCTCACACACACACACTGTCTCTATCTCTCTCTCTCTCTCTCACTTTCCTCTGCAGTTTTGCCATCTATCTTTTTTGTCCCTCTGTTTACATGGTTTGTTGTTGCTGTCGATGTTGTTGATTATTCATCATAGTTCATTTGTCTGTGTGCACATATCCAATAATTCGACTCCCTGTTTTCGTCGAGTGTAAACAATTGTCCTTTCAACATGTTGCAAGTTGCTTTAGTTGCACAACCTTATTTTTCATAATTGGCAGCACATTTCTGCTGCTTTTCTACGAGTATCTCAATATCTCAATATCAACGGCCTAAGCTCAATAATCTCTTAGCTCTTTTTTCCCACTGTAAGCACATTATTCCATAGGCACAGTGGGACGAAATCAGCTCAACACAAACTACAATTTAAGAAATCGAATTTGTGATTTACTGTTTATTTGTTCACACTTAAAGCCATAATTTATTTATTTTCATTTTTAATAACTTTTTATTTATTATTGACAATTTTTGAGGGCTTAGAAAGCTTTTCATATTTTTTTAATGTTGCAACTAACAGTAAAAAAAACCCACATCAGTTTGTTTATAAATAAATACAATAAATAACAGAAAGCATGAATTAATTTTTCAAATTTGGTGAAAATAAAAATCAAATAAATCAAATCCAAGTGCATTAAAAAAATATAAACAATAAAAATGCTCAATCGCATTGTTTTGCCTCGCTGTGTGTGTGTATGTGTGTGGGCGTGGCCTTAATGCATGTGTGTCTGAGCGCACACATTTATATGTATGTCCGTACAAAGTGTATGTACTATATATACATACATACATAGTGGAGGGTAAACCGAAACGGTTCACCGATTGAATTTGTCGAAAAAACCAAATTTCAAAAAATGTTTTTGGTTTCATTTCATTGCACAAGCAAAAAGCATTAGATAAATGGCTAAAGTCAAGAATTATTATCGCTGGACAATAATTTATTATTCGGACAGCTAATTTCACTGCATTGGCCGAAAATGCAAATTGAAAATAACATACATACATACATACATACATACATACATGTATGTACATACATATCGTAATATATTTATGCAAATTGAGGATAAGCTTAATTTGAATTAAAATGCAAAAATGATGCGTTTATCATATCACATTTTAAATAATGATAATGATCATCATAATGATAATGATAATGATAATGATAATGATAATGATAATGATAATGATAATGATAATGATAATGACAATGACAATGATAATGATAATGATAATGATAATGATAATGATAATGATAATGATAATGATAATGATAATGATAATGATAATGA
>JBAMCR010000377.1:0-26480 GCA_037075045.1 Mulgravea parasiatica | reverse complement strand
ATGAAAACCTATCGTAAAAATATTCGCTCGCACAAAGCAACCAAAAACATAGAGATGCCACCTTGTCGAAAAGAAAAACAATCCGTCTAGAGATTTCTGTGTCACCCCAGTATATATATTTTTTGATTGTTAACAAACTTTTTGTAAAATATGAATTAAGATAAAAATAAAAAAGGATTATACAAGTTTTTTTATTTGTATAATGTTTTAACGTCGGGTATACACATCCAAGTATATATATATATATACACATTGTATATACATCATAATTGTTTTTCATTTTCTTTGTGTTTTTTATGCATTAGGAGAAAATTGTTTTTTTTTTTTTTTTCTTGTAGCATGGTCTTAGTTTAGTATATTATTTGTAGGTCAAAAGCGGTAAAGATCAAAGCGCCACATCAAATTAATGGACAGTGTGCAAAACCATTAGAAATGCGATATTGAGCACTTGATGATGTTCGCTCTATATTCATTCGGTGGTCTAACATACATACATACTAGTCTCTGCATCTTAGTTGTTGAGAATTAAACACAAAAAAAACAATAACAAAAATCTAAAAGTCAATTTTTGAAATCAACAGTATCTGCAGAAGATCGTAATATGATACATCGGCGCATTCGTAGATTTGAAATACATATAAAGATTAAAATCATTGTTAGCTTCACACCTCAAGTAACCTCACTGAGCCAGAATAATTGATTTTAGAAGCGGCGCATACCTGAGAAGCCACACAAATGGCATATATTTGTATGTATGTATGTATGTATATACTTGTACACGTATCCGTATCTGTTACTGTAGATCTGTATGTGGCCTGCTTATCTGTTAGGCCGTGGCGTGAAATTCATCTGTACACAGACCGCTCAATGCTGAACAAGCCGCATCTAATCGATTTTGGAGCTGCCTGGTCCTTAGTCGCATTAGATAGTTTACGTTCTATCATCGACTTCTCGACCGGCCGACTCAGACAATGACGAAAAAGTGAAACCCATTCTGAATGACTGCATATTCCTGTGCCAGTTACGGGTACATACATACATACATACATATGTATATACGTGCATACATATTGTGGCCGTGCTTTGAACTCGGATTGGCATTGCGATTTCTATTGTTTTTCTCGAACACATCGAATTCTATAGTAAATTCGCATGACGTTGAATATGTATGTACATATATGTGTATATACATAGTTTGTCCTGATCATTTTGTCGTTTACTGTTATTTTTATTGTTATTGTGGCTGCTGCCGACGCTGTGTGCATTGTTGGCCAATTTTGTTTGTTATTGTTGAAAATATTGCCGTGTAAGTGGATGATTTGTCTCAAAGTGCTTCAAAGATGTTGACAGAATATACAATACATACATACATACAATACATCAGTAGTATTAGTATATTAATGGCCCTAAAATTCGATATCTTCACAAGCAATAAAAGTAAAACTGAAATACTAGCAACGATGTATTATAATTATTTATTTAAAATACATTGTTATATGCATTCATTGTAAAAATATTCCTTTTGTTGAACAATTTTACATTTAAATAGCATCGTTGTTTTTTTTTTTTTGTTAATACAATAAAGTACCAGAGTTAAACATTTACCCAAATAAATATAAATATAAAATATATTAAAATAAATATAAATATTAATATACAATACGTACATTATTTATTTAAAACAGATTAATCGATCAGATTATTGTCATAGTCATATCCCTCACGCCACAACCTAAGCTGGAAGAGCTACAAGGCTGACATTCTGTCTTTAAAATCGTTTGCAACTTTTTGGAAAATTCCATCGGGAAAATCACTTTTCATGTGTTGAAGTGTTGAAGTGTTAAAGTGACCGAAGATTTGATCAATCAGTCAATTGATTAATTTTAAAAGTGTTTGTTTTAAATAAATATTATTTTAGAATAATAATTATTGCATGAAACATCACTTGAAATGGCTCACTGTGCGTATATACTCGACAGGATGTTGCACAAACAAAGCGGCGGCGATTGCAACACAATTGGCAACAACAAAACACACGCGGTTTGTGTACATATAGGAGTGCACTTACATACATATGTATGTACATATGTACTTAAGTATATTGGGAATATACTCGTAGGTATGTATGCGTATGTATGTGTTTGACGCATGCCAAAAGTGTTATGTTATAATTGTCATCTTATTAATTTTTTCTAGAGATTAAAATATAAATTTACTTTATTTCTTTAATTTTAATTATAAGTTTGGCGTTTTGAATATTTGACTTTTTGAACGGGGAAAAAGAAAAAAAGCGCTTATATAAACAGATAGTTTCCTTATTTTGTGAATGCTAAAATATATTCAGAATTAATTTACTATTTATTTACACCGAAACATATTAGTAAAAATATTTAAACTTATTTGCCGACGCCACTTTGGTGATATGTATGTATTTGGTATTTGATCATTTGCCAACACCAAAATTAACATAGCAAAAAAATGAACAGAGATTGGTTGAATGCATCACATTTTATTGTTTAATAATACTATTTTTCTAAATTGTTAAAAAGTGTCTTCATTTAAATTTTCGACAAGTAATTATTTAACAAGTCTTGCGAGAATTTGTATAAGATTAATCAATTAAATTGTTCACTGTAGAAAAATTGATTCTAATCGATTATCATTATCCTTTAACCGAAGAATGACATACATACATACAAATGTACACACATATACATATACATGTATGAGTTGTATTTCTATTTTGCAACCTTAACCGAATCTTAGCCATCTGTTGCAAAGGAAATACGCAATTGTTAAGTGAACCGATTTTGCGACGCATTATTGAATTAATTGAAGTTCTAAGAAAAAGTCCTATAAAAATATGTATAAAACATATTTGAATTATACATATACATATGTATATACATACATACATATAAATGGTGTTAAGTCTATAGAAAAAAAAGATACATTGGAGACTGTATTTATTGAAAGAGAGAGAAAAAATGTATTTCAACAAATACATTTACGAACTTAATACATACATATGCATATGCAGTCAATGAATGTACATACCACATTTGCATATCGTGTCAAATAAATTAAATATGCATTAGAAAATTCTTTTATAAACTATGTGCATATGTATGCGTATATGCACATGAGCTCATGAGCACAAAATCTGACAACAACACAAAAGCCATTGCTTTACTTTGAACAAAAAATTCTATTCTGTTATTTGGCATATAATAATAAAAAACAATAAAAAAATAAATAACGGTTACGTTGTCAATTGTATTATCAATTGTAATTGTAACAGATATAAATATATATATATAAAGATATATAATATGACGATTTTTATGGTAGTATGAAAAACAGTTGAATTAGACATTTCTGCCGTCTTAAAATAAATTCTGCCCACAGAAGGCTTAAAATAAATTATTACCAATAAGTCAATGCTTGAGATATTGGTAAGAGTGTGGGATTTTTTCTTTAATGGCAAAACAGCAAATGCAACAACAAATAAACTAAAAAGCAATAATAAGTAAGTGTATTGTAGCAGTAAAAAATTAAAAAAAAAAAGAAAAAAAAACAAAAATTAAATGGTTGAATTGAACTTAATTAAGGGAATAAAACAAAACTCATAACTCAGTGTGACTAATGCTGCGTGACAAATTTTGACATATTTGGCCACACTGTTCATTTGTATTTGGCCCAAATGTGCTCAAATGCGATTCCTGGCACAAATGTTTCAAATGTTTCATTTCTGGACAGGCCGAAAGTTTTGCATTTGCCTCGATGGTCGGCTGGCAGCGCCCTCTAACGCCAGATAGGCTTGGCTTTGTTCTGCCGCAGGGACGTTGCCTCGGGGTGCACCGTTAAAAGTGCAGCATACATACAAATATATGTACATATGAGCATACATTGTAAGAGCTTCGTTTAGCTTCGGCAATGGGTTTCGGCAAATGTTATATTATGTGTACATACATACATACATACATACAAATGCACGCAAATGCATGCAAAAATATTTGCATATGCATTGTATGTATTTTATGCTGACCACAAATGCACATACATATGTGCATACATACATATATAAAGGTACGGCACATACATACATAGATCAATTCTAAATTCGCTCAAGTGGATATGTGTGTGCATGTGTGTGTGTGTGTGCATACATACTTAAGTAGATCGTATCATTGAGACTTACCGGGTTCACTTGAGGTTTCTGCAAATGTGTCGCTATGTTTGTAATATTCATGCCAGCCATAGCCGGAATCTGTGATCCGTATAGTTGACCGGCCGTCGGTGTCATGTCCGTTAGCATTTTAGCTGTTGCTGCTGCTGCAGTTGCTGCTGCTGTTGCTGCTGCTGTTGCTGTTGCTGCCGTCGTTGCTTTCGTTTTTGTTGTTGGCGTTGTAATTTTAAGGCGTACAATGATTGTATGTTTATTTTTTTATTCTCTTTTCAATTTGTTTTTTTCTTCTTCTTCTTCTTCTTCTTCGATTCTTTTCTTTTTTTCTTCTACTATTTTAATTTATATTCTTTAATTTATTTTCTTTTCTTTTCTTTTTGCTAAGGGCGTACCAGCAAGTTCACCCAGATTTTTGAACACAATGCACAACAAGAGAGTTTACCATATGCTCTATAAGAATTTGCAAATGCTGTTACCGTTGGTTCCGTTTTCTGTTATCTAGGGACACAAAATGGTAAGAATACACTGAGAAACAATCTTCTTCTTGAAAATAATTTAACAAAAATACTCAACAATAAGGACATTCATTCATTAGAATTGCCAAATTGCATTTAATGCCACTTTTCACCAGGCACTTGCAGTTCCGCAAGTGCTCTCTTGCATTTAAATATTGATTTTTCTTTTTCTTTCTCTCTTTCTTTTCTTTTCGTGTACGTATATGTATGTATGTATGTTTGATTTGATTTAATTTGATTTGTTTAGGCTTTTGCCGTCGGCATCTGTTACGCTGCTGTCAGCTGTTAGCAGTTGCCAGTGATGATATCGTCGATAAAGATAAAGATAACCGATAGATGAGAATTACTTGACAGTTGCCTAATGCTTGCCCGGTTTTACAAGCTTTGCTTTGTTTTTTCTTTTGCTTTTTCTTTTCTTTTTGTTATTATTTATGTTATATATTTATGGTATATTTATATACATATGTATATGTTTCACAACGTTTAAAATCATAATACACAAGCGATAACTGAATGATAGTAAAAAACAAACAAAAGGAGCGCATGGAGACACCAAAACACCATAAAAAAATTAAAAATAAACAACAAAAAAAATCGCAAATGTTGAAGAAACGCACTTGCAACTTTTAAATGTTTGTGTTATTGTTTTCGTTGTTTTTATTGTTATTGTTGTTATTGTTGTTTTGCTATTGTTGCTGTTGTTGTTATTATTGTTGTGATTGCTGCTGTTACTGTTGATTGCAGTGGCGTCGGCGGCGACGTTGGCGACATGGAGGCGCCTGCACAAACAAACAGAAGTATCCGCGAAAGTTAATGGCGTTGTCGCTGATCGTTCAAAGGCTTGCAACTGTTTCCATGCGATGTCAGCGCAAACAAAAAGCTTGGGTCCCGTTCACGTATTGTCGTCGGCGGCGACTGCGGCGTCAACGCCATGCAAAAAGGCGTCTCGGTCCGGTCCCCCGTTGTTGTTTAGCTGCAGCTGTGTGACAGAGAGCGATTTGCAATTGTGTTGCTGTTGTATTTGTGTGTTATGCTTTAACTGAGACAGCGACAGCGACAACAGCCGCTACAGTGGTGGTAGCCTAGCCAACGCTCGACTTGACTCGACTCGACGCGACTCAGCTCAACTCGCCTCGACGCGACGCGACGCGACGCGACTCGACTCTCTTAGGGCAGCCAGCAGCAGCAGCAGCAGCAGCCATTCCCATTCATCATGACGCAGATACTCGTAACATTGACGCAGCATTTTGTCTTTTTAGCACGTGCAAGCGAGATGGCAATACACACAAATCTACCACTGAACGACGTGAATCGCTTGGGTAATGATCATCAAAGCAGCCAGTGCTATTGTGCTATTGCCGCTGCCTTTGATAATGATGATGTATTAGCTATGCATGTTGTTGTTGGCAAAAGGCGCCTTGCGCTGCCGACGCTCATTTCATTCATAAATGCAGCACGCGCTCAAAACAGGTTTCCATTTGGTAACGCCCCCCGTTGCGTACACGCTGTGCACCGACGCAGCGTATATTGACCAATCAGAGCATTGTGTTATGCTCAGCATGCTCTAACCTATAATTAAAGCGATGGCCGCTGTGCGAACGAGATAGCCCTACTATCGATGCGCGCCATAGAGTGCGCCTTGTCCAACGCCTTCGCGCTATCATATCTTTGGCAGCAGCCGAGAGCAGAGAAAGAGCAACAAAAAAAAAACTTTTAAAAAACATTTGTAGTTAGTCGCAGCCTTTGCTGGAAGCGCATCGTGTGCAAATGTGAAAATGTTCGCCGGTTTTCTCTTCTACTAGCCGCTCCTTTTTTTTGAAATTTTTTATTTCATTTTATTTTTATTTTATTTTTTTATTTTATTTTATTTTATTTTTTTCTTCAATACTGGTTTTTATTGTCTCATACTATACAATGTTAACTGTATGTTAGCTGCTTGCTGCGATTCTTAATATTATTTACACGTATTTACAACACACAGCTGAACAATGCACCACAAAACAAGTTTTTCCAAAAAAAATGGAAAACAAAAAAAAATCAAATATTAATAAATAAATATGTTTTGAATGAAGTCTCGCTTGTGTCCTAAATTTTCAAATAATACATCTTATGCAAAATTCTTTTCTCCACTTATGAAATTTTAAATGTTACTTAAATAGAATATCTTAATTTGTATTTTTTTTTTAATGAACTGTTTAACAACTTTTTAATCAGCGTTTGTTAAAAAAGTCCAAACTGAATATAATATTCTAAATATCTTTTTTCATTTTAACATATGTTAAGCGTTTGGTATCACATAGATTATTCGGACAATTTGCCATTGGTTGAAATAAAAAAAAAAACGCTAATTTAAATTAAGAAAATCACTTTCTTTTATTGTCATAAATTGATTAATTGATTGGAAAATAGTTTTAAAATAGTTTCTAATTTATCATCTTTCTCGGGTTTATTGATTTCCCAACACTGCCATTAAACCTTCATTATTTTCAGTTTCCGAATATACATACATACATACATATGTACATGCAGAAAAAAAAAAATTAAAACAATTTTAATATCATTTTTATTTTGTTACACAATTTCTTTTGCATTTTGGCAGAGTGCAATTTGATGATAAAAATAATTATTATTATTCTTCAGACTTTTTAAATCAGCATTAATATGTAATATAGTATTTATATTTTATAAAATTAAAATTATTATTTTTTGAAATTTTTTGGTAAAAAAAAAATTTTTTTTTTTTGTATTTGGCTTTTATAACTAAAGTCATATTAAGTTGTTATATTTTTACTTTTATTTTTGATAAGAAAAATTAATTTAAAAATTTTAAAAAATTATTTTCATTTGTCTTTTATAATTTTTAAAACAAATAACGATTATTTATTTTAATTTTTTACTTTTTAAAAAATCATTATGCTATGGAATTTTTACTTTTTTTTTGTTTTGTCAAAATTCTATTAGTAAAAAGCGCATTTCATCCACAAATAGAATAGACCGTCGTCCTTTTGACAAAGGATGACGGGGCAGGGTGGAATTGTTGCTATTCTGCGTCAACTCGCCTCTCGCGGTACCTACCGCCGATCTTTAACTTAATTTTATTGAAAATAAATATTATAGAAACTGATGTAATGAAACTATTCAGTTGATCAGGTTCAGTTGATGCTACAAGCTAGTCTTGACCTTCTTTGTTCCATTTTTTTTTTTAAGAAAAAATAAAAAAAATAACTAATCACATTCACAGACTCCAATATTTTCCAATATATATTCATAATTTCATATTTAATTTACATGTGAATGCGTACTTGTATCATCCTTTCATTTTCATGAATATTTCAAATATGTATTCATAAAATGCTGAATTAAATTTCTTTATTGTTATTCTTATTAATAATTATTCCTTTTATAACAAATACAAATAAACGGCTGTCGAGGTTTTGCCTTACAACAAGTATTTTATTTGATATTAAAAGTTTTCATTACTTTCATAAAAATATTGAGGAAATTTTGCGTTATTTTTAGAAATTTTATTCAAGCGTACAAATAAAAAATGTTCCACTCAGTGTGAATCTTTCTGTAAAGCTGTATATACCCCTTTTCTTGTACATATAACACATGTTTCTCTATTTAAGTGTACGTTTAGCATATTTAACAATCACAAAAATAAAAAAAATATTTTTATTATTAATAAAGTAAAGCAATTCAACGAGTGCTAGAGGTTGCAAAGCGAAGCCATCATCTATCTGATAGGGTTCACCCATTGGAGCAGATACTTATTACTTACTGCAGAAGCATTTTACTTAAGCGCAGGCTTCTAGTTACAATTTAGCCGGAGCAGAAGTAGAAGCAGGGACAGGAGCCGGAGCACTGCAGTGCCAGTTTCAAGGTCTAAATGAGGCCAACAAGCTTCCTGCCAATGTATAGCCATAGGAGGCGTTCTGAGCTGCGGTTTGTATCTCTCAGCTGACCGGTGCGGCAAGAAAGTCTCCGTTTTCTATCTAGTGCAACAGCACTCAGACTCCATTGACTGATTGCAGCTGTCCAACATGAAAGCCGCACACCTCCATGACACCGCACTCATTTTGACAGAGGGTGTCGGTGGGTCCCTCCCAATATGTACTACAATAGTGTTTGTATGTGCACGCGTATGTGTTGGTATTTTTGTGGACAAAGCAATATAATGCCATCTTTGTCACTTAATCTCACTCTCTCGCTCTCTCTCTCTTTCGCTCTCTCTGTCTCTCTCTCGCTCCACTTCTCTATATATCTTGATAGCTTTGTGAATCGCATGCGCCATTTGGGTGGTCCGTAAGATCCCCAACGCCAATGAATGAATGAGTGGTGGATTCACAGTTACCTGGTTACCTTTTTGAGTCACTCTCATTACCTGTACTCTCTTCAACCTTCGACCTCTACGAAAATGCCATTAGCCAACCGCAGCTACGATTGGGGCTTCAACTATTCCGCATATTCCTATCAAAGGACATTATTTATAATATATTGTAGAATACTTCTGCACATATTTACAAAATAATTATTTCTCAATCGCATGCAAAACCCTTTCAAAAAAGTATTATTCTTTATTAATTAAAAAGTAAGCAAAGCAAAACACAAACTTAAATTGCATTGAGGGTCCATTTAAAGACTAAACACTTAATATTATTAATATTATTATCTATAAATAATATATATATAATATATAATAGTCAACCTGAAATAGTTTATAAAATTTTTGAGTAGTTAGAAAATATTTCACTTTTTTTTTGTATATATGTGTATATTTAAAATAACTTTTTATAGCAATTGACTAATAACAATAGCAATATGAATTTCTTTAATTTTGCAATTTTTGTTTCTCGAATTCAGCTTAGCGAATGTCTACTGTGGTCTTCGCAACGCTTTGAGCATGACTTTATTTACAATTTCAATTTCAATTATTCAGTGCACGCACTGCACGAATTGGATGTGGACGATGCCGTTGTTGGCGCTGGGGTAACCCCGTCACCTCTGCGCCACGTAACCCCTGCCCTGAATGTTGAGGTTCAGCTTTAAGTTGAAGGAGGACGTGGCGTGGCGTGGCGCGGCGTGGCGTGGCATGGCGCGGCATGGCATGGCGTGGCTTAGGCGAAAGGGGCGGGTAATTTTCCTGGTGAATGATTTGCACTTTCCTTCAATGTGCCTGTCAACAATTATAATAGCACTCTTATTGTCAGCCATTTGCGCTTAATTTAACCATTTGGAATTTGTTAAAGTTTATGCACGGCAAATTTTTCAATCAAGAGGCATAAATACATTCGAAAGACACCCATTCCGACCAGCCGATGCGCACACCTGAAGAAAATGGACAATTTGCCACTTTGATGCATTTCACTTAAAGTTTTACTTTTAATTGCAATTATTTTATTGCGTTCTCCAAAATAATTGTTATGTACCGCCCACCCCTTGCCAAAAGTTGATCGCCCACGCTCACAAATTCGTTAGCCATCATGAAGAGGCAATGTTGGCCTTATAACGAGCTTTGAAACTCCCTCCCCTCCCTCCCCCTCCCACCCTCTCACCCTTCGTAAAGACACCAATTAGTTGTTATTGTTGCTTTCAACAAACGAGGCAAATTTAATTGCATTATTTGGATTAAAACGGTTGTTCAAGTTTTCGTCGAGTTATTGAAATTCAAGTTAACGGCACTTTTGTCGTTTAAATATTACTTTCTTTGACACTTACTATAATATAATATTATATAATATATTTCACACCCTTCGATAATTGAAATCTACTTATTAACTCATTTGATTTCATCGACTTGAAGGATACCACTAAAGGATCATAAATAGTTGCAAAAATATTTCGTCTGTTAAGTCCGTACTTAATAATAATTAATTTAATAATAATGAAAGTGACTACCTTGGGAGAGTTTATTATAATTTATTTATTTATTTAATATCTGTCTACAAAAATTAGAATTAATTTAGTAATTAAAAATATTTACGATAGAAATTAAGAAGGAAATAATTAAAAATTAAATTTAAATCTGAAAGTAAAAATAAATTTCGTAAAAAATTATTCAAATTACAACTAATAGGGTAAAATTCTAATTAGTTTATTAGTAAATACATTTAGGATATATTATTATTTAAGGATCTGCTATTAAAAATAACTTCAACGAATTATTTCTTAGCTAAGATTATTGTTTTAGCGATAATGCTTAATTACACAGTTATATAATAGTTTATTTATTTATTGACTATGGACAGTCGAAAGTCAAAATTAAAAGTATAATATTTAAAATAAAAATAATTTGTCAATTAATTAAACTGAAAATGTCAATACCATGTTAAATGCTGTTGAAAATTTTTTATTGTTTTGGGTGTTATGAGTATAAGCACATACATACACATACAGTTACGATAAGAAAATTAATAAATAATAAATCAATTCCAGACCATAAATTCACAATGTGTGTTTTTGAAAACAATTTGAAAATATTCCTAATAAAGATAACATTTTTTACTTATTATTTTTTAATTATTTTCGAATAGGAGTCAAAACGGGACACTGATCAGGCAATACATACGTACACATATACATTTAAATATATTGGTATATGTATATGTATATTTAAAATGAGACTGAGACAAACTTAAGCCTTCTTTTTTTTTTTGCTTTTGTGTCAAATAAAAATATTGGAGATTGTGGATGATAAACATACATACATACAATATTTGACTAGCAATGGGTGAAAGGAATTTAAATTGACTCGCATTTGCGATCGATCGATCAGAGAGATACTATACCATATACTAGCACTATATACAGTATAATAGGTTGCTGGTGTTGTTATTGTTTGGACACCTAAGAGCTACCGTGTGTCAGGACAAGCAGCGCCTAGCGTGATTTTTGCTGTCGCTGCTGGGCATCGAGAGGTCGCCCGACTCCAACTTGGATTGTTATAGCTATGGCTATGGCTATGGTTGTGGCTTTGGTTGTGGCTTTGGTTGTGGCTATGACTGTGGCTGTGGCTGTGGCCCTGTTACTACTGGCCATGAATGCCATGAGCGCTGGACATTGAATGGATAGACGCCTGGAATTCTGGGTGGATGGTCGGTCGGTCGGCTAGACGATAGTCTGAAGTCGGTGGCTCAGTGTCTGCTTTCGTTGTTGCTGCTTTTTTTTTTGTTTTTTTTTTTTTTGTTTTTGTATATTGGCGTAAGATTCGAACGCCGCTTGGACGTCTACGACCCACTTCAAAGTGATTTACGATTTTGTGACACGCCCTTGCCTAGCAATTTAGAGAATGAAACCCCTATCCAAAGAAAAAAAAGTGTATGTAAGAGCGCTCGTACTTCTATGCTTATACAAGTATGTACACATATACATACATATGTATATTTATACATATTCTCATGTGTATACATACATACATACATGCAAACATACATATGTATAAGTATTTAGAGTGCAAATGCATAACTTCATATATACAGATACACATGAATACTGTGTATGTACATATGTATGCATATACTTAAATATATACTTATATGTAGGTATATAGGCATGTAGGTATGTATATACTATATGTATGGCCATGTCTCCCTTACATACTTTCAGAACTTTGGATGGTTTGCTGGCTTTTGTTGCCTTTCATTCGACGAGGCGCAATGTGAACTTTTACCTTAAACAACATTTACTAACGCTCATTCGCATTCATAAGCTGGTTTCTGCTCAGAGTTTGGATTCGTGTCGTCTTGGTTCTGCTTGTAGTTATTGTAGTTTGTTATTGTATTGTAGTTTGTGGTTGGGTTTGCTTTCATTTTTAGCTATTTTAGCTAACGCCACTGGGGCAGGGGCCATTGCACCCTTATTGTTGGTTGCCAACACCCACCCACCCACAAGGACGCAACCACAGCTAATCGTTGATAATGGGTGCGATCTTACTTAAAATAAGGATTAAAAATAGCCTGATTCATAGATAAACTGCCTATTATTATTTTTATTATTATATCTTTTTCTATTTTTGCACTTCGCTCGAAGATTTAAAAGTGGGTAGAACCATGCTTAATTGAAATCTCAGTCGTTTTAAGTTTGAAATTCTGTAAGTATGTACATGTATGTACGTACGTATTTGCAAGAAAACTACAAATTGTATTTAAATTTTCTGATAAACTTCAAATTAAATTTAATGTAATCGCACCAAAACTGAAAAGAAGAAATTTTTAGGACAAAGAAAGTTACGGTTTATGCCAAAACTTAACTTAATTTAAATATCAGAATTTTAAATATCTAAGATATAGTTAAAATTAAAGGTCGATTTAACATATACGACTGAACAGACCGCTGAAAATTGACAATAAGCCTAGCAATATAAGGTCCTCATCGTCCTTCAGCTTCTCCTTACCCACTTTCGGCACCCGCTCTTATTTCTTGTGATCGCAGTCACCTTTCATCATTTCTCCCTATTCCTGTTGCTTGTGCTCCTTCGCCTTCCTTCTGCCTTTTCTTCCTCTATTGACTTTGACTCACCTAAGCATTTCTAAAAAGGACGCTTTCCCAAAGATTTTTTAATATGAACATTATTTCGGAACATCCCCCTCCGGCTCTGCCAACTTCCCCTCAGTCTTCGAGTCATCGTCCCCGGATACCTCCTCTCCTGCCGTTCCCTTCCCTTCCTTCGGTGTTCAATTCTTTGGGCTAATTGGCATCCTTTTTAATATTTGTTGATGCCAAACATATTTATTATTCTAATATTTTTTTGAAATCAATCGAGTTGAAAATAAAATTCAATTTTTTAAATCTTAAACTAAAAGTTGAAATAAATGCTGTGTTTGCAATTTTCAATTTTTAGTTTTATTATAATTACAGAAGTGGACAGAAGAAATGATAAAAATAGTTTAAATTAAAAAAAAAAAAACAATCAACTCCTAAATAAGTTTATATTATAAAAAAAAGAAAATGTAGTATACAAATGAATGAAATGATGATAAATTTGAATAAAAGAAAACTTACAAGAGCCTCTTGGAATGATTAGTTTATTTAATTAAGTAATAAATACTTAGTATCATATGGTCACAATTTGATGAAATCTTTTACGTTAATGGAGCTATCAAAATCGCCGAATTAACGCCATCATATCGTACACTTCTCTACATAAGTAAATACCAGGTTAAAACTAAGCTTACTATATAATAACTACCTACCTTGATTACACACTTGATGCTGCTACGGTTTGTACTCGTACATTGGCTCTGGCTCTGGCTCTGACTGTGGCTCTGGGTATGGCTCTGGCTCTGGCACTAACTCCAGCTCCGGCTCTACCATGTTGAGGGTGTTGCTGGCTGCTGCTGTGGCCCAAACCTGTGTTTAAGCTTAAAAACAAAAAAAGGAGAGAAACCAAATTTACTTAAACAAGTGAGAGCTGCAGTCAAGTTTGATCGACTTTGAGATACCCTGATCGCCCAGTCTCCATATACATATATTGTATATACATATACGCAATGTACAATATATGTATGTGTATGTGCACCTATTTAAAGTTTAAAATGTATGACAAGTAATCGAAAAGTCTTTTCAACTCACTTGGCTAGCTCTCTCTCTCTCTTTCTCTCTATCGCTTTCTCTGTCTATATGTCATTGTTTATTTTCTAATTAATAATGTTAGGCTTTATTTATACAATATATTTAAAATCAACGCTTTACCTTTAAAATTACGATAGTTATCATTGAGAGGGCCATCAATTTGCAAGGACAATGCGAATTGAGAATTTTGTGAGGCGAGGCGAGTGTGACGATCGACGGACAGGTGGACAGATGGACAGACGGACAAACATACTATTATGCAGAACGACCTTAAGAGTAATTCTTGATCGGCACTTAACAAACATATCATATGTATATACACATACGTAGACGTACTTGTGTATGCGGTATGTACCATATATTGCTTATGGGGTCGGTTACACCTCCTTCTGTTGTGGTATCCTTATTGCGCATTCTCAATGGGTTAAGGGTATAAAAAGATGTGAAATTTTCGCCATCGCACAGCTGCTTGGGATACCCATACCCATATACCCGAGGAATATAATACATACTCGTAACATACTTGGTGCACGCTTCAGCTCTCAGTTCTCCGTTCTCAGTTCTCAGTTGTGTTTGATGCGTGCCACCGTCTTTGCGTTGCGGCTTCATTGCTCTTAATTATTGTTATTTATTATTTTTATATAGTTTTGATGAGATGTTGAGCAACATGTTGACGAAATGTCGAATTTGCAAATTGTTTAAATCAACTGCATGAGGCATGAGGATGGTCGTTTAGCGAACCACACCAGGATACCCATCAAGTGGTTCCACCTCTTGCCACTGACTTTATGTGCATGTGTGTGTATGCGCGTGAGGGTGTGTGTGTGTGTTTATGTGTGTGCATGTGTATGCGCGAGCATTATAATTGATCGATTGCAGCTTCAGGCGTTTAGTAAAATTATCATAATTAGACTAAATGCTCAGCTGGACAGCCGCACACATCCAGCTACCTTATTCTATAAAATATATATTATATTTCTCTCTTTCGCTCTCTGATACTTATACTATGCTATGTATTGTATGTATGTATGTATGTATGTATGTATGTATGTATGTATACTTGTGCGTTTCGCAGTTTTCAACTTATGGACAATTTGGATAAATTTGCAGTGAACGAATTAACTGTCCGTGAATTTATTGTTGGCGCCATGCATTTGCCTGCCCCTGGCTTTTGGCCAAATCAACTAGCAATATAGCGCCCTGGACTGTTTGTTTCGGCCTCATTGTCTTTTAAGCTGTATTTTAATTGCATAATAGGCTGCAATTAAAACAATTCAATTGATAAAACACTTGCAATTGACTGTGACAACAACAAAGCAATCAAAGCCTGATTGCATTATGAAATCAATGTGGGGTAGACAATTTCAACAATACAATTAATTGTTGTATTCCAACTGGAATGAGTTGCAAAATATTTAAATAAATAGTAACTAAATACACCTTTGTCAAATAGCTAGAACAATTGCACTTAAATTTACAGATATAATAATTATTATTCCTATTTTTACAATTCTATTTGTATCAATTAATATTACAATTTGTAATAAATGATATGTAATATCTTTAATTTGATTAATTTAAAAATTATTAAGGTAAAAGCACAATTCATTTGTTTTATAGTTGGAAAAAGAAAGAAAATATAATTTAGAAATATTTATACTTTATTTATTTTTACTTATTTATTTATATTTATTTAACTCAAACCTTGATATTAAAATATTTTACTACAATTAATGCCACGAATTTAGTATATACTATAATCACCAAACGCAACCTATCAAAATGCAACTAAATATGTTAATTAATTAATTATTAAGTCTTCATTTTATTTCTTAATTGTTGTTGTAAATCTTTTAACATTGATTGAATACTGATATTTTTACAAAACTGACTGGATACCATGAAGAACACATTTCGGTGATCAGTATTAACGATTAACTTCTGCACTGGTTTGATCATCTGATCACGGTTACTATGTATGTATCTTTGAGAATATTATTTATAATTATTTCGAATTGAGTCTTGATTTTTTGAAACAAATAAGTCTTAGCACAATATTTAATATTAATAAATTGCAGGTGAGTGTATGTATGTAAATATATTGGACAGCTGTAGCTTGTTTGATTGTACCGGATCAAAGGGATCTCTAAAAGGAATGTTAAAATTTCAAGCAAACATGATTTGATATATGTATGTATATGTATATTTTACATACGTGCATAACATACACGAATCATACAAAAACATACATACATTGGAGTATTTTTTCGCTAATCAATTTAATTTCCATAATGGCCAAAAACTAAATAAGATTTTTTTTTTTTTTTATTATAAGCAATGTGTTTATAGTACATACTATATACTATTGTACGAGTATGTACATATGTACGTGTGTGTACGTGTGAATGTGCGGCATAATTTCATAATTTTGTGTTGGCATCGTAAAGGATTCGATTGATTCTACAGTTATACACAACGAAAGCTTACGCAGGTGATGTTTCGCGTCAATGACTGTATGTACATACATATGTATGTACATACATACCTGAATAACACTTCGCAGCGGAGAGGGCAGAGCTACGGTTTCAAACCGCTCGACATGGGATCAATGAACTCATCATAAGGACAAAAAAAAATGATGTATATACGAGTATCCAATGCTTGACACATAATTTACTTTTGTCGGACAAATAAAAAGACGTTTAGCAGGCTCTTGGCCAACACTTTGGGTGAAAATATCGAGAGCCTATGGGCCAAAAAGAATTAGCCCATACTGAAGAATACATACAATAGAATTCCCATCGATTTATTAGTGAATAAACGTAAACTCTATGGCTGGTGGTCAGCCAGATTATTCAAATAGGAAAAAACCAAGGTCAAATAATGACTAAATACGGCCACAGAGAGGGATACGGATACGACTCCATCGGGGCTACTTTTGCGTATTTGCCTTAACTATGACGTAATGCGAGTGTTTCCAATAAATAAATACACCTGCTGATGGGATATTCTTAGGGGGAGTACGCATGCCACATACAAAAATACCGACGGCTTTAGGAAATGCATGTGGCATTTTCTCAACCTCAACTTAAATAAGACAAAAATAAAGTAAATTAACAAAAAAAAACAAATATAAATAAATATAAAATGTTAAAATAAAAGTTATATTTATAATTGTTGTAGTCCACATTGCAAAATCCAATTCTAATTGAAATACTTAGTTTACTTTATGCCGAATTTCCTAGTATACTCGTATGTTAGGATTAATAAAATGTGTTAACTCTGGGGTATCAATGTCAGGACTCCATATACGAGCTGTGTATGTACATACGTGTTTCTTATACATTTCGGTATTAATAAGCATTTATAATTTGATTATGGGTAAAATGGTGGAGCTGTTATCCTACATGACTAATGGAATAGACGCAACCTTCCGCACAAGACACGCTGGAGGAGTTATGCCTTGTGCTATTTATTGTGAATAGAATACGAGTATACTCGTTGTATGTATTGTATGTGGATAGGAATTTTCCAACAGTAGCTGAATATGTCATGGAAAAGTAATAGAAAGTGCTGTGTAGCTTAACTGCCGTGTCAGAAACCTGTTCTTGGGAGAATGCTTATCTGAATAAATGAATTTAATTTTATATTTTTTTTTTAGTTTTCGTTTTTGTTTTTGTTTTTGTTTGATATTATTAAAGATATGCGGTGAGTGGGGACTTGCAAATAGTATGCTGTCTTCCTAGCAATCAACTGTTTTTTTTTATGTTTTTGTTTTTTTTTTTTTGTGTTTTTTGTTTTCTTTTGTTTTTTATTTATTTATTTTTTCTTTTTTTGGTTTGACTGTACAATTAATTATTATGCTCAACAGCGCCAAAAAGTCGGCAAAGTCAAACCTGAGTAATAGACCGAGTCCGAGATCCGTGGTGCCCAGGCCCGAGTTGAGTTTCAGTTTGAGTTTCAGTTTGAGTTTGAGTTTGAGTCCGCGGCCGAGCTCGAACCTGAACGTGCATTGGGAACGGCAATCGAAACATTTTTCTTCTTACAGCGCAACCTGTAATTATAATTCGATACAAATCGAAAACGAAAGACACGAAAATTTATTATTGTGAATTAATAAATTTTATTTTGTTTGCTGCCGTTGCCACTCTTGTCCAGCTCTAAAACTCTAGCTAAACTTCTTCCTTCCTTTCAACCGCATAATTTTTTGTATTCTTTAGTTCTTCTCGTTTTTGTGTTTTTTTTTTTTTTTTGTCTTAATTCTTTTTCCCTCGGTTGCAACAACAATTTTAGTGCTAAAATAATTTTTATTTGTATTTCATGTTTTTCTTTTATACATACATGTATGTGCATACTTGCTTATATCCAGAGCCCATTTAAAATGGGTGAAAAGGGTATCATAAAGTTGTGCAAATATATGTATGTAACAGGTAGAAGAAGGCGTGTCCAGTCCCATCAACTATATATATTCTTGATCATGATCAGCAGCCCAGTCGATATGGCCATACACCGACACAGTAAAAACCTCCAACTTATATGCTTAATTTAAACAAAAATTAATTTCGCTTTCAATAATATGGCTAACCCCTGAAAGTTTCAGTGTAATCGGATAATAGAGATCACGGGAAAATTGTTAATTTAATTTTATTAAATTCATTAAACTATATACACTAGATGTAAAGACTTACATACATACATAAATTTGCCACAATGGAAGCCCGGCACTTGGGCTTGCCTGAATGCAGCAAAGTATGTAAGGGATATTAGGGTATCTCGTAGTCAGGCTTATTCAACTGCAGCGTTCTTAGTTATTCTGCATTGTGTTTGGCACTCGTTGTTTTTGTTTTTGTTTTAATTTTTTGTTTTGTTTTGTTTTTTTTTTTTGTTTTTCTTCTTTCGTATTTTTGTTATTGCATGTTGTAGTTTTCTTTTGTTGTCTGACAAGGCGCATATATCTTAGGTATTATCTTGTCATACAATCGAAAAAAAAAAATTCAAAAGATGAAAAATGTATCGCTAACATATGCAAAAAATAAAAAATAAAAGAGAAAAATAATAATAATAAAAAATAAAAATAATAATAAAATTGCAATGGGGAAAAGAAAGTTGTCTTGGGTGGCTTTAAGATTTCACTACTTGCATTTAAAAATTCCAACTTGAACTCGAATTTAAGAACTTAGACCAGAATAATGCATTCACTTCAAATAAAATTCCTTATAAAAAATTTAATAAGAAAATTTCCATATTAAATACCAATAGATTTGGGTAAAATTTCAAAAACTGTTTTGTAACTGATCATTTGAAAATAGATAACAGATAATAGTAGAAAAATAAATTGTAAAATGATTTTAAGAGCCATCAATTCCCAAAGTTCCTTCGCTCGTTTGTCTGGTTTGCTGGTTTTATTGCTCGCCTTAAATGTTATTAATTTATTTATTAGATACTCTTCGTATTGTCTTTATCGAACTTGTTCGGATTCGCGACTGAAACAAATAACAAACATTAAACTGAATGGCGAGATCTAAAACGAAATTACATTGCAGAATATGCAAACATGGGTACTATAATACCGTATCCTTTAAGGATACCCATTTTGGCTTGTCAGCGTATAAAAATCTCTTCTAGTATTATTGTCAGTTAAGTGTTTGTTGTTTTTTTTTTTAATGATAAACATAAGATGAAAGGAATGTACGATAAAAAATGAAATGACGAACAGATAACGGCGGTGACAGTAATAAAAATTTAAATAAATATACGAGAGCAAACAAGTACAATACGGACGCTTCAGTCAAGCAAGTTTGACAACTTGATACCCTGTAATTTTGTCAGCAATTTTTGGAAATTCCACTGAAAAACATAAAAACTTGATGCAAAATTGGTGTGTGCAATGTTATTGTCTTCCATCTGAATGAATTTGAATTTAAATTTTTAATTCATATATAATATGTCGATCGGTTTTAGAAAATCGACTTAAGAAAATCCGTTCACCTAGCCAAAAATAATGTTTCAAAAATTTGAATCGATTGCCAAAGATTTGTATCTGATATTCGTTACACTCTCTATACACAGGCTTAAGCAAAAACACCTATTTTTTTGTCTTTTTCAAAAGCGATTTTTAAAGATCTAATATTATTATAATGAAGGCTGGCGTTTACCAAAGTGGGAAAGATATCTTTTTAGTGGGCTTTACCATAATGTACCATACACATACTGTATATGAGAAATGGCATTACAAACTTGATGAATATGGGGCAAGAATTCAGGCATCCAAGCGAAAACTGTTGTGGATGCGCTTGGATTGGGTCTTGGATTGGCCCAGTTTTTTTTTTTCGGTTTGCGGTAGGGGTTGGGGTTGGTATTGGGATTGGGATTGGGATTGAGTTTTGGGCTGGGCTGATTTTTGGGTTGGGTTTGCCGTTTGCCGTTTGCTGTTTGGGTTTTTATTTCGTTTGTGAGGTTTGCTACGAGAGTAGAGCTGCTGCGTTTCCCCCCCATTGAAATTAACGCAAAAAAGGCGTGGCCTTTGCCGTTGACAACAACAACAATAGCAAAAACAACAACAATCAATGAAAGTGCACAGGCATTAAAAGGGAGCAATACAACAAGCTATCTGAAGACGGGAAAGGGGTAGCCAACAGAATCAACGAGGAGCAAGAGACAAAGACAAGAGACAAGAGACAAACAGACAAACAGCCAAACAGACGATGCCAACTAACATAACATCAGGCAATCTGAGTATGGGCTTAAAGCCCTTTTAGCAAGGGGAGACAAAGGTTGGCTTTTTGTTGCGTTATATGGTACATACTTCTTCTTGTTGCTGTTGCTGTTGCTGGTTAGGGGCAGCAGCTGTACAAATGGTGTGGGGATGGATGGATGATGGTGCAAGCAGGATAGAAGACGTCTCGCTAAGCTGCGGCCACTCAATTAATTTTTATTGCACAGTTAGCAGAAAAAGCAACGACAACAACAATAACAACTAGGGGAAAGCGTACTTATGCGCCACGAGTATTACTCGACAAGAAAGAGCTACCCATCAAAGTATCGAGCAATCGCCGCCAACCCCTTTTAGCCAGCTCATAAAAATGTCAAAGCAGCTAATTAAAAAGCAATAGACATCGAATCACAGAGAGAAAGAACAACAATATTCCGGAACTGGAGCAATTCTTCAATAAATTGTTGTGACAGCTCAAGCCATACTCTGATAATCAGATCAATCAGTGCACGTGTCAAAGGCGGCCACCGAAATGCCAAATGATTGACAATACTCCCTGCTTTCCTGCCTGCCCTTTGTTGCCTCGTTCGCTTTCATTTATAATAATATGTATGCAATAATTTCTTTCTTAACTTGGTGAAACACTATAAAAGTCTATAAAAAATTAATACCATATATACTATGCATAATATTCAGGCATATTTAATTAATTAATAGATTGTTTAGTAATTAAATTGGCAGATTGAAATCGATTTGAATTTTATAAGTTAAAAAGTAGTTAAACTATTTACATACATATATAAAAATAAATTTTAATCATTTTCTTTTTTTTTAACTAAATTCGATTAATGTATAATTATCAGTGATAAATAGTTTACAATATATACAATATTATTACTGTCCATAGAATATTTCTTAACAACTCCAGATTAAATCTCGCATATACATTTATATTGTACATAAAACCATTATATGTATATACATACATACATACACTTATTTAATGGGAAATTCGTCAATTAGGAATGCTTTAATTATGATAATATTGTGAAATGCCAATTAGCCTGCTAATATGCTGGCCAAATATGCCCCATAATGTTTCCCCTCTTTAATTATCCAAAAGTGAAGCTTGCAACATTCTGGCTGATTTTTGTTTCTCTATTTTATTTTTATTATTATTCTTAAGTATTATCTTTTTTTTAACATTATGTATGTATAGTTAAATGGGCGTTATTTGAAGCGGCAAATGAAATGTCTGTATTAATTGCGATTACAATATAAAAAAAAAGTACTACAATATAATATAATACGAGTATTGTGCAGATGACTATCAGTGTGAATTGATGAGTTGATATGATGAATAAATGAATGCTGCAGTAAATGTAGGTGTACTTGTATGTATATGTGTATGTGTATGTATATTGTATGTATTGTATGTTTGCAATTGCAAAGAGTAAATTGAAGAAATTTTTATGCCAAACGCGAAAATGTTGCTTTCTTAACCTGCGCATTGGCCATGGTAAATTTTAGTGATGCTGCGAAAGTTAAATAAAGCAGGCAAAAACTTCAAAAAAACAAGTGCCGACAACGGCAAAGCAAGGAAAAGAAATCGCTTAAATGGAATAAACCCGTAAGAGAGCTTCAAATAAATTGACAGACTATAAAATACTATATGAAAATAATTTGCCAAAAAAAAAAAAAATAAAAACTTAAATTATCTCAGATTTTTATTTAGCGATATCCCTAGCACTTTTTGCTGTTTTGCCATCTTCTATATTCGATTTAATTTATTATATTTTTTTCCAAAATATCTTTTGCTTTTGAAGTCCGCTTAGTTATTCCAATTGGTAACGCGGTGTGGAGATTAATTTCCCCCTTGATTTTTCTTGGTTTTGTATATAAAAATAAAAACTATTTGTATAAATCAATCAAAGAAAAAGCATTTATTCATTATTTCTTTATACAATATACAATATAATTTACAAGTATTATTTTTAAAGAATTATGTGAATTGTTAATAATATTTTTTAATCCTATGTCTTCGTATTTTGCAACATTTAAAGTGAACTTTTGACAAATTTCTTATTCTTTTTCAATTGGAACCAAACACGAAGTTTTACATTATTCCCAAAACAAACTACCAAAAAACTTAATAAAATTATATTTGTAATTTGGATTTAACCATTTTTTTATTTAGTTAACTTTTTTCTCAATTGAAATAAGAATCATATATACAAGGTTTAACAATATATTTCCAATGAAACCTCAATTTTCGCGGATAAGTACAAAATTTTTATTTTTAAAATTGGTTAACGGCAACTCTTATTATAAATTTTTTTTAAATTTATTTTTAAGCCAAATGAAAAAAATTAGAATATATTTTTTTAAACAGAAACTGAATTTGCACAATTCAATAATTTTTCTGTAATAAGTAAATATATTTAAAAATAAAAATAAACTTGTTCAAATCAAAAAAGAAAGAAGGGAAAAATTCAATAGTATTTCAATTTTTCAAATTTTCTAAATTGATTTAAAGGCAATATTTAACTTTTAGCTGTTGCATTGCCTATCAGGTAAATCAAGTTTATGTGTATATGGTAAATATGGTATATACATAAGTGGTTGTCTGTCCAACATAGGCTTTTTTGTTGAACACAATATAATTTTGAGAGCTTTAATTATAAGAATTTGATAAAAGTGCTTAATAGTTAATAGATTCACGTCGTTTTCATTATTCGCTTATTAGATATTATGATACATGTATGTACATATATAAGATACTAGCTATATGTATGTACAGCTACATCGTTAGATGAATTTAAATGACTTTTGTGTGTGTGTATGTATGTGTGTATGTTTTTTTTTTTAATTATTTGCTCACAGACTGAATGCATGTAACATACCTCTTTCATACTTTATTTCACAGAGCATAAGATAAGCTCAACATTTTCTCAACGCTCTCGAAAAACGAAGACCCAACGCTGCCTCTGCCTCTGCCTCTGCCACTGCCTCTGCCGCTGCCTCTGCTGCTGACGCTGTCGCTGTCGCTGTCTGTGTCGCTGCCGTTAGTTGGTTGCCTAGCAGCTTGCCTGCATTATCAATATAGCCAGGTCGGCGTTTGTCGATGCCGTCCGGTACACCAGCTGCCATAATCCCTGCACGATGGTAAGCAGGCATTTTGAGCCCCGACGAGTAGGACTTGATAAGTTTGACTTTGGCTCTGCGCAAGTATTGTGGCCCAAAGGCAGAAGGTTGGATGGTTGGTTGACTAGCTGCTGCAGTTTTCTGGCCAGATATGCCCGACGCGTTGAAGATTTTGTTCCATCCCACTTTTTGGCTACATAACACAGACAAGAGATTTGTATGCTAAAACTAAAAACGGTCGAAAGACAGACCGCGAAATGCAGACATTGGTCAGACATTTTACCCGGATAATTTTTCTTGCATTTACCTCTTGGGCTCATTTATTTAACGTTGCCATGAGAATTATTAAAAAAATTTTTCGCATAATTTGTGTATCATTTTTTTTTTATTTTTCATTATTATTATTATATTTTTTTTTTTTTTGTATTATTATTATTATCTTTTTATATTTTATATATGTATATATAAATAATATCTTATGCTTTAGTACGTCACAAACACCTTCAATGCGAAATAGTAATTACTACAAAACGCCAACGTCATCATCCACCAACTGCCGCACGTATCAACCGAAGACTTGTGGTAAACTAACATTGCCACAGCCTGTCGTGCTTCAAATTGTATGAATAGTATGTATGTACATACATACTCGTACAATTGTAATTATTTGCTCCTTTACAATGCAATCTTCAACTGTCTCTGGTTATATGGCTTAAAGCTTTGAGATTAGTTGAATCTGTATTTAACTGGCAATGGGTTACAGCACGCATACAAACGAGTACATACGTTTCTTTTTGAAATCTCTTGAATCTTCTGATAAAATGCATCTACTTTTTGATGTATGTTGGAGTTACTAAAGTATAACTATTTTTATATAATTACATTTTTACATATATCATCATGGTTGTGGGAGATTTACGGGGGCGGGACTACGATCACGATCAACATCTTTCTTGATATTGGATAGTTGATCTCAAATATTATTTGCAAAGAAGAATTAAGGGAAAATATTCAATAATGAATAATAAGAAATTATAATACAAAGAGAAAATAATAAAAATTAAAAGAAATTACAATAAAATAAAAAATTAAAAGAAATTCTAATTCTATGCTAAATAAATATATAAAAAAAAAACTATTGATAAATAACAATTTGAATTCCAATTATTATAGCAAAGTCTGCATAAAATACTATTATATATTTAAAATAAATGGCTAACTTTTGGCCATGCTAAATTATCATTGCCAAAAAAAAGTAGTTTTTTATTCTAAAATGTAATATACAAAAAGTCAGTTGGACCTCGCACCTCTCCATTATAAATTAGCAGCTGCTGTTTAGCCATTGTCATTAATCTAGGTACTCAAAATTAATGTGTCCGCACTTGTTCATTACAACGATGGGCACACATACATACATACATACATACATGCATACATCTGCACATATGTGTGTGTAGATGCTTCAACTAACAAAAACAAAAACAAAAAAAAAATGTAAAGAAACTCATTAGCCAAAATACAGGTCAAATTTCCAAGAACTATACGGGCCAAAAATTCATTCAGTAATTGTACTAATTGCATGCAAGTGCAGGACGCAAAACAATTTTTGGGCTTCCAGTTTTGAGTTTTCAGTTTTGAGTTTAGAGTTTTCAGTTTTCAGTTGCTTGACTTTGAGTTGAAATAAATAAATACAAGTAAAAAGATGCGTGCATTGTTAGTCGGCAATTGGTAAAAGCAATGCATCATTTGTCATGGAACTGAGCGCAGTGCTGCTGTTGCCGCCTTTATTAATTAGGCCGAGATAGTGAAACTGGAGCCAAAACTGGCCAAGAACAAGGACGAGACCGAACTGACGTTCCACAAACGGCAGAAAAGCAAACCAAATAAAAAGCAGCCCATATTATTCATTTCTATGATTCATTGTAATACTGCCAGCAATTTAGAAGTAACAAGAAACAAATTTGTAGTAAAATTAATTGAACTCGACTCGCTTGAATGCTCGAGCTGCTCCAGTTGGGATTACGCCCAGGATGCAGAATCTAAATCTAATGAATGTTAGTAGACACTCCTTCTCATTCCCCAAGTCAATGACGGTACTACACATACATACATACATACATACCATACAATCAGCCTATCGCAGTTAGAAACGAACGCACACTCGCACACTCGCATAGTTCAGATCAAGGATGCAGCCATACCTGTATGTATATAAGTGCACATATGTACATACATATGCGGATATTTATATGTGTATCTAGTATTCAGGATATACATATACATATGCATATACATATACATATACATATACATATACATATACATATACATATACATATACATATACATATAC
>JBAMCR010000376.1:0-26485 GCA_037075045.1 Mulgravea parasiatica | reverse complement strand
AGGCTGCATATCTATGTGATATGATTCGCTTTGTTTAAATTAAATGCTTCACTAGATTTTAATTCAAAATCACTTTCGAAACGGCGATTAAATTATGAGTTATAAATATTTAAGTTTAAAAAAAATAATAATAAAAAATAAAAAAATAAAAAAAAATCGAATTTCTTAATCTCCAACTCCACGGGTATGATCGTACTAGGCATTTGTCTCGGTTTGGCATAATGGACTCTTATATAAAATGAAATTCCTAAACTTCCCGCTAATACATATACAAATTATTCAGAGCTTTCTCTATAACCGCTTATTTAGCGTTCAATTGGGTGAATCGCATTCTCGTAAAATAGATATATATGTGCCGGATGATACTGCAATACTCTGCTCAGGAAGAAGTCCTTCCGGTTCATTTTGGCCATAAAAAAAAAACAAAAATTATTATCTATTCTATAAAGAGATTTTGAAAGATTCTACTTGAAAGTCTAGAAAATAAGTGAAAACTCGTCAGCTTTTTAGTTTCGAAATTCTTTAAAATTATGCATTTTTTTTGATTTATTAATATTATACTCTATGCATTACATATTGCTTGATCGATACGAATACTCTTTGTTAGGGTATAAAGACAGCTTTCAAGCCCAAAGTGGCTCTTGACTGCCGTCGGCACATGGATACGGTCACCGCTTTCATGAGTACGCATGTGTTAAGCAAACATATGCATCCGCTACACACCGCTAAGTGTGGTAATCGCTTAAAAGTCGGCAACCACACGCATTTATAACAGATGTGGAATCTAGACGTTGTATGGTTAGTGCGATTGTCCGATTTTATTGGCGTAGTGACAGCACTCTTGTGTTATCGATAACAAGCGCTTGCAATCAAATTAAATTTATAACAAATGTGGCAATCGCTTAAAAGTCGGCAACCACACGCATTTATAACAGATGGGGAATCAAGATGTTGTGTGCTTAATGGTGCGATTGTCCGATTTTATTGGCGTAGTGGCAGCACTCTTGTGTTATCGATAACAAGCGCTTGCAATCAAATTACATTTTTAACAAATCTATTTACAGCAATCTACATATATAAATTTAAATTTAAAGAGATGGATAAAGAAACGCCTATAACCGATGACTTGAAAAAGCTGCTGGAGCTGGAAGCGTTCAGGCGCTACGCGGATGAGGCCAAAAATCTCAAGCGTCAAGTAGAAGAGAAAGCACAGGATTTGTTGGAGTCGCGTCGGGAATATGAGCAACAATATGAGCAATTAATGCAGATTAAAACAAATAGTAAACTTTCTGATTTATTAACTGATCTACATATTGATGCCGATCATGTACCACGCACCAGCTCCGACATAAACGATATGACACACAATTTATCCACAGAGGATCGTCCCAATGAATTGACCTGTCGCATTCTGCAGGAAATCAAAGAGCAGCTGCGTCTGATACACAAGCCTCGCGAGAATCTAGCCAAACACAAGCTAAACCATGCTCAAAATATCGATATGATCCATTCCATCGGCACTTCCTTGTCAAATATTGAAAATAAATTCGATGTAGCCACAATTGCCGCCGTGGACCAAAGCGTCAACAAATTGCAGTTGCCATCGCAGACAGATGATTTATTTGAATAAAATCATTATAAAATAAATGCAAATTCGCCATATTAACACCGTTTTCCTTTAGTTATCGCTGCCTTTGTATTTTAGCTCAATTTCAAAAAATAAAATACAAGTTTCTCCAAACAAAAAAAAAATTCAATCTTTATTAAAGCAGTTCAATTTCATAAGGAACATGGTCATATTAAATAAAAAAAACTTAAAAATATATATATGATATATACACATACATAACTCCATTAATACTTGTTCTTAATGCCAACACGTTGATGGCATCGATTATTATAATGTTTGAAAATAAAAATATTAATAATATTAATGAGATTGGCAATGCGTGTTCAAGCATCGCGCTTTTCTTTTCCGTCTTCATTTTTTGTTTATGTTTTGATTATGTTGTACTCTTCGGTTTGATTAGGTGGTAAAATATATATATTATTAATATATAATATTAATATACATATATAAATTAAATTATATACATATATATATATATATATTTATAGCGCACATTCTATGAAAGAAACAAATAGAAAAGAAAGGAAAGAAAAAAAAGAGAATTAGTTTCGTTTGTTTTTGGCAGATATATCGATGAATATAATATATATTTATATATATATATATCCCAGATCAAATCAAAGAGAATTGCATTTACCACTTGGAGCGCTTTGACCAGTCTTTGGGTGTCCAGTGGAGGCACTTGGAATCGATGCGTATCTTACGCTTATTCATAGCCCGCTGATGCTGCTCGATCGTATCACGATTGATGCACACTATATATTGACCCTTATAGTAGTTGATCAGGTTTAGATTCTGCAGCGTTGAGATAACGTCCTCCTTCTTGATTGATGTGCACTCACAAATGTCGCTGAAAACAAAAGAAAACCAAAAAAAAATTAAAAATTAAAATACAAAAAAGAAGAGATAAAAAAAATATTCATACTTGATGGTTATGGTGGGCTTTTCGCCATCTGTGCTGGGCGTCTGGCTGATGAGTATCTCGAGTATGGTCTGTGCCCAATAGGAACGATACGAGAGCAGGCCGAGATCGGAGAGTGGCTTCTCTGGTGAGCCGGTTTTACCCTCAAACTTGGACAATTCATAGCTGAATTCGATGAGCAGCTTTCCATAGCCTTTGCGCTGATACGGCGGCATTGTCAATATGCAGGCGACATTGTAGTCCTCAGTGCTCTCCTTCTCCTTGGAGAAGTAGCCAACAATGTGAAAGCCACGCGAATCAAATTCCGTCATAATGTAAAACAGAAACGGATCCGTATCGTAATAGAGTGTCTTATGATCGAGAAATAGCTTGGCCAGCAGGCAAAGATTCTGGGCGTACACCTTATTTTTGCGTCCATCGATCTCAAAGAACGATATGGTGTTCTTGCGATAGATCTCATTGCCTGGTGGATGGCGTAGATTACACTTGGACAGATGGCGTTCCAGGCATTTGCGACTTTTGCAATATTTGAGACAGAACTCGCATATGTAGATGCAGCTCTCCTGGCACAATTCCTGTGGATATGGTGAGAAGTACCAGGGCTTAATGCGATGACGTCCCAATTCGATCATTTCCACATTTTTCATGCGTGTAACGACATCATCCTGATGTGTTACCATGCTGCCCGATTGACGTGGCGTGGCAATTTTGCCATCCTGTGAGGCATCCTCGTTGGCAGAAGCCAAACCGCCACCAGGTGTCGATGGCATCAATATGCCACCATCTCCAGTCACATGCACCGGTGTCTGCGGTGTCGAAGACGAATGCTGATGCTGATGCTGTTGTTGCTGGTGCTGCTGATGCGAATGCGTTTGCAGCGTTTGCAAATGATGCGACGATCCATGAGTGGAACTGGCATGCTGCTTGCGGCGACGATTGATGCGCTTCTGCAGCGCCGCTGCCAGCACATTGTTGCCATTAACCAGCTCCGTTCCGCCCATGGCGCCGCTGCCCGTAATGCCGCCACTGCTGCTGCTTGCGCTGCCAGCATGATGCGACTGCGGCGATGTTGGACGCGAAACGCTTCCAGCCAGCGAATGATGACGCTTTGGCGTAGTTACGCCCGTGCTGGTGCCAGTCTGGGGTCCATCGCGACGCGGAAATTGCACCTTGCGCGTGTCCAAATCATCCTCATTGACCCATTCATCCAGACGTTTGTTGACTTGAAACGGAAAACAAATTGTTATTTGCTACTTAAAAAATAATACTACTTTTTGGTATTTTATAGTATTTTTTAGTATTATCGCACTAAAAGATTTGGCAATTGGAATTGCGAATAATTAAAATTATTTAATTTCACTTACAATCCACGTAGTGCACATAGAACTGACGCCTGCCGTCCAATTCCTTGATGCTAACAATTTCAGCCAGGGGCCAATCGTCAGTTTTATGCATGCGCACAGAAAGGCGACAGCCCTCGGTTAGAGCAGCCTAAAGAAATAAAATAAAATAAAACAAATTACATTACAAAGCTGATTTCTATTGTAATAGAGTTGCGTTCGCGTTGCAAGTCGATTCATGTCTTGTTAACACTTCGGCAAACGCAACTCAAGTGGAAACCAAGCCTTAGCGTATAGCACGCTCTGCTTTTGTGCTAGAGACCGCTGTGCAGCGCATTAAACAGAAACAGCGACGCAGCGCCATTAATGGTTTTTATTTTCGGTAATTGATTTGTTAATACGTACTGTCGATTCACAAATTGATGCAACATCATCGTCAAATTCGTATTTGGTTTTCATTTTTAATTTATTTCGTCAACATTAAAAACAAATTTTCAATTTAACACTTCCCTTGCGCTGGTTGTCGCGCAACTGAAGCACAGTCCGAAAAACAGATAACATGTTATCGGAAATATATCGATATATGTAAAGAAGTAATTGTTTGTCAAAATAAATGCCGGCATTTATATTATATTTTAAATGACAGCAGCATTATTTTACTGTATATACAGAAATGTTACGAATTACCTATATTAAATTATTTTTAAAAAACATTTGTATATCAATAAATTTAATTGGTAATTAAATATACATTTTCGTTAAACATATTTATGTAGTGTGTTTTTATAAATGATGTTTTATATAAAATAATGAATGTATGCAAATTTTTAATAAATTTCGTAACTAATTACTTCATGGGAGACTGTTATCGTTGTTATTTTAATAAAGAGTTGCTTTTGTCAAAGTCGGTCGATTATTCGATTGAGATTAGTGTTGTAAAAGTCTTGTAAAAGTGTTGCAAAGCAAAACAACTGCGCTCTAAACTTTTCGTGCTTTCAAGAATTTTACGTTTTCCGCGAAATTAAACAATATAAACCCGAAATTGTGCATTTATAGTAATGACAGTTAATGCATTGAAAACATATGTGGAACATTTGTGACACGATGTCGGCGTTGACTATGTAAAATGTGTTTTTTTCTTGCTATGTGTAAGAGAAGGTCAGAAAAATCTACATACAAATATACAAGTATGTGTGTGTATATATATACATATGTATATACATCTATATGCATATCCACATACATATGTGCATATATATAAATAAAGTGGAAGGTGCATAAGCAAGCGCTGTGTGCGTGTGTGTGAATGTTTGCTCATATATGTATAAAAAACAAATCGCAAAATGATTAACAAATTAAAAGTGCAAAGTAAGCACAGCTAGTACATATATATATCTAATATAAAAATAATATGCTAATATAGCAATAATTTACATATACATAATACTGTATATATATTTATATATAATATATATATCTATGTGCATATATTTAAATACGCATGTTTGTTCATGTATGGATGCGTATATACATGTATACATTATATACATAGATATATTGCTGTGCGTACTTGAATGTGTGTATGACATGTATCAAGTGGATATACACATACACATTCATATGTGTGTTTGCGAGTGTGCGCGCATTTGTATACATATCTGTTCATGCGAATAGAACGTATTTGTAAATTTTTTACAACAACAAGAAACCGTGTGGCAAAATGACGTGTTTGCGCTAGTGTTGCCACTGACAACAGTTTGCCAGGGCTGCCAACTCCAGCGCAAGTGCAACAAATATATATCGTATTTCGATAAATCACAAATTGAGTGCCGTCAAATAATATTATTAATAGCAATAATAATAATGATAAAAACGGGCGTATTTAATGTGTTTACTTATACTATTTTGTGTTTGCACTTGTTTGAGTTTGTGTGTGAGTGTGTGTGTTTTGGTGAGTGCCAAAAATAACATTCATAATTAGAGATGGCAAAATTGTAAAATTGCCTAATTTTTGTAAAAAATGATGAGCGCATGCTGCTTATCGCGCATCACTATTTGGCAATACTACGCGGCTTGGCAAGGCAAATGGATTTTTTAATGTTGTTTTTCTTTTTTATTTAACAAATCGCATTTTGATTCAACGTAAATTAATTTACCTTTTGTTTTGTCGCATTATGCGAAGTATTAGTAAAAAAAAAACAAAGATTAAGTGAGAGTGATAAACAAAATTGTAGTTACAATGCTTCTAAAGTAAATTGTGACTGCATTTCAACGTTATTTTATTTTTTGTTTTTAGGAAATACGTTAAAGTGAGCAAAAAAAAAACCATAAAAACATTTTAAATTTTGTTCCTTTATATTGCAAATAAATAAAGACAACAATAACAATATAAAAAAAAAAAAACAAAATAGCTAAGTGCCAGTGCGTGTGTGTGTGTGTTTGTGCGTGTCTTGGCGAGAAGAAGCAAACAAGGAAAATTACGCCAGACGCAACAATAAAACCGAAATTGGGCAACGCTACAGGACACCAACAACAACAACAAAAACAACGACAAGCATTAAAAAAAAAAACAGTCATTAGAATAAAAAAAAAAAACAACAACATTTCAAAAGCAGCACCAGAAGAACGTGTAAAGCAAACAACGCGCATTTTTAGGATTGCCCTCTTTGGTTGTACACTAAAAAGGGGGGAAGGCAAAGGCAGAGGCGCCGTCGGCGTCAGCGACGACCGCGCGGCGGCCTTGACAGCTGTGTTTGCTGTTACTATTTGTTTTTTTTTTTTTCTTTTAATTATTTTTATTTATTTGTAACGCCAAGGCATACAAAACACGTCCCCGCCGTCCCCTCCAAGAAAATATCACATTTGGAATATAAAACAGTTGGTAAGTCTTCAATATAAACAAAACGGAGTGCTCTTAACTAAATCCTTTTTTTTTTTGTTTCTATTTTTTTTTGTTTTAGGTCCTAGCTAATTAGGCCTTTATTTGAATGGCATTTTGTTATTTTGTTATATATGCCAAAAAAGATGAACAATGAACAAATTGGTTTTTCATCAATATCATCAACGTCCACATCAACATCAATCACTGGAACTGGAGCAGGAGCAGGAGCAGCAGCTGGGACAGATACAGGCACAAGAACGGGAGTGGGATCTGCAACTGGAACGGGAGCAGGACCAGGAGCAGGAACAGGAACAGAAACTGCAACTCCCTTTAGGGATAGAGATAACTTTATCAATAGCCACAATACAGCAGCAGCTGTACAGCTTATTAAAGCCATATCAAGTGGTGCTAGCGGTAATGCAAGCGCTAATGATATTGCCACATTGGTAACAAAAATTCAGGCGATAATACCCGATACGCCGATTGTATCGATTGCTGCTGGCATACGTAGCGAGGGCACAACAACAACAACATCGACTAAAACAACACCGACGCCCTATTTTCAGGTAGAGCACATTTTTTTTTTTAATATTCTCAGAATATTGTATATGCAGTTGAATTGAGTAGTTCCCCGTTATCAAATACTTTCTAAGTCATACCTTCATTTCTTATCATTAAAAAAGATCAAATATTTGCCACCTTAATCGCGATCCTTATTTTATATCGATTCCGATTTATCAATTGACAACAAAATTTAAAAATATAAATGACAAAATAAATGAAAACTTTAATTAATTTAATTTCAACAAAATTAAATCAGAATTTCCCTTTATATATATTTGCAGGAGCATTTAACCACCTTAATGTCGCACAATGTCAAGCTGGAAAAGCATCCGGCTACCAATGATAATAACGATTTGACCAATAATAATAAACATAATAATAATAATCACAATAATAATAATAATAATGCTAATGCTAATAATAATATTAATAATAATGTAAATAAATGTAACAGCAACAACAGCAACAGCAGCAACAATAGTCAAACAATCAACAATGCTGAAATTGGCCAAAATCATGTGGCTTGTGATAAAAAGGGACACAGCATGGCCAACAGTGGCATTGCCAATAACGGCATTGCCGGCTCCCATAATAATTTGACGCCACTTTTGAGCAAATCGGATGGAGCGACGACATCATCATCATCATCAACAACGTCAACATCAACATCAACATCATCATCAACATCAACATCATCATCATCTTGGAATCAACCACGTGGCGCCACAACTAAAGGTAAAACTCAGGATGATCAAAATGTGGGAAAGCGTCAGAAAAAGAAAAAGGTGAGTTCCCCAAACAAACAAAGAAGAAAAACGAATATCAAAAGGAAATGTATGCTTTTAATACATACTATACGTCCCCCTCCCCATTCCCCCTTGTCTTATGTCCACCGCTTATCCCCCCCATATATATATATAGGGAATAGGTATAATACATACATGACATTTCAATTTATATGCCTCCACATTAAAAATATAAATTAAAATGAAAAGAAATTATATTATAATAGTATTTATTGTATTTAAAGTCAGATGCTTTTGTTGTAATAAAAAAAAATTATTAATACAAACAATAGCTTAGCATTTATTTGATTAATATTTTTTGTAATATCGTATCTTTGATAAAGATTATTCGTACATTTTGTATATATATATATATATATTATATATATTGTAGATTTTGTAAATCAGCAACAATTGGTTAAATGTATTTTATCTAAAAGTGTTCGGCTTACCGAATAAATACATATATTTATTTATATTTTTTGTATTTATTTATACTTAACATATTTATTTCGTAAATATTATAGAATTTGTATATTATTATTATATTTTAATTTAAATAACAATAACAAAATCCAAACCTAAAAAGGAAAAGAAATAATTTGTTTAATTTGCTATACGCGTGCATTTGTTATTATTAAAAAAACAATAATTAATTAATTAATTAATTTATAAATAATTTACTTATATGTTAATCGTTTTGGAATTGCGTTTTTGGTGTTACTTTTGGTGTTGGCCCAACGGATGTACATACATACATACATACATACATACATATGCAACAAATAACATTATGTGCTCTGTATATTAACATACAATCATACATATGTATCTGTAGATATATTTTTATTTATTTATATAAACAAACATACATACATACATACATACATACATACACACGACGTCATAGCTCTGTTAAATATTTTGTTTTTAAATTACATTTCCCATAAAGTCGCGCAAACATTCTATAAATATCGATAATATTAGTATACACATGTACATACACATATGCATACATACATATACTCATACTAACATACACTATGTATGTTTTTTTTAGCATGTGTGTATGTGTGCACATGTATATACTAATTAATTTAATTATCGTTTCGTTTAGCTTGTTTTCACTGTACGTTTCACATTTTATACTTTCCGCTCGCGAATGTTCGGCATGACAAAAATTGTTTAAAAAAAAATATGTACATATGTATGTAACTGATCAGTAAATAAATAAGGAAACTATATTTTCCAACGATTATTAATTTCATATCAAAAAAAAGTGTATTGACCTTATTAAAAATGCCTTAAAATTGTTTAAAAAACTTAATATTCTTTTGTTTTTTTGAAAACGAACATGACTTGTCTTTGGTTTTTTAACTTTTTGTACATTAAACAAAATAATTAAAAATTAAAATTTTAATAAAATTGTTAAAACCTGTTTGTTTTTTTATTTCCCAATTTGGAATTAATTTTTAATATAGAATTTACAAATAAGAAAATAATTTAAAAACGAAAATGTTTGTTTAATAATATTTTTTGTGCAACTAATTTTTAAATTAACATCTTTAATGTGATTATTACAATTATAGTTTTTAATTTTAGTATTTAAGATAATATAAATAGAAAAAAAAAAACTATTATCATAAAAGCACGTTTAAAGTAAATACACATGCAAATACAAATAAATACATATGTATATACAATACACTTACATAAATATTTGTTTTCTTTTTTTTTGCTTTTTTTTTAAAGTTGTGTTATTTTTTGTGGTTTTTGGTTTCCTCTACACACACACACACACACGCATGCATTTGCACACGCACACGCACATACACATACGCACCTAATAATAATTGCTTTGCTAGTGTTGAACAACGCGGTACGGTTGTCCAACTAGTGTGCTGCATATGTTGCTATGGTTTTACCGTTACTTTGCTTGGAATAACGAATACGAAGAACTAGCGAAAAATATAAGGCGCAAAAGATAAAGAAAAAAAAACGAGTGACGTGAATGCTATCACTTTCGCTCCAATGCATGCATATGTACAAATGCCGTTATCTAGTCGCCGTGGTCGCCATACTCCTTGTACATACATACATATGTATAATAAATATTCCCATGCACATACATACATACATGTACATATTGACGTATTTATTCCATATTTTTTTTATATTTAGTGTTAATCTAGATCGGCTGGCCGAACGTGGCTTGGTCCTGAAGTTTTAATTTTTTATTTAGTTTTTTCATATTAATTGTAAAAATTTTAAGTTGTAATTCATTACTTTTTTTTGTTAATTATTTATCGTATTTTTGCTGCAAATCTTATTTATTTGATATTTGGCGTTGGCTTCGGTTTTGGGTTTGTTTTTTTGGTATGTTTAATTTTTGAATTGCAATTAATGTAATTAACCTTTATGTCGTATTGTTGTTTGTACTAACAAATCATTCTTTTATTATTGTTTTTCCATTTTATTATAATTTCGTTTTATCATTTTTGAATGTGGGATAATAAACAAATAAACATTAAAAACTAATAACAAATAAATCAATTGTGGTGCGCTGATCGTGTGTCACTTGTGACGATTGCCGATCAAGTTAATTTTATATATATATCTAGAGAACTTCCAACTAACAATATACCCGAATATAACCAATATTACCATCATGATCATGATCATAATCATAATCATATTACATCAATCATCGATCGCCCTAACCCAATCCAATCAATCAACATGTTTTTTTTTTAAATCAAACGTAAAGCCAAGAATTTTTTCACAGCAGATAGAAGAATTTTTTTTTTTTTTGTTTTTTTGTTGTAATAATGATATTGTGAGGTTAAAAACGAAATTGCAGTTGCTGCTGCTGTTGTAAGAATCAAAAATCATAAAAACAAAAAACCTGAATACAACCTACAGACAAAATACGATGCTTGGGAGGATAGCGATTTCAATGATCTCGATGATGCTTCACTAAAGAAACTACTCGAAGAGGCCTATTGGTATCGGAATCCTGGCGATAAGAAAAACAAAAGCGAGCGTTTTCTGGTAAGTACCACACCCTCACCCCACCACCCCACCACCGCACTGTTTTTTTTTTTTTTTTCATCTTTTTTGGCGTACTACCTATTTTTTGAATTGGCTTTCGTCTCTAAAGTTTCTTTTTACCATTGTAAAAATCCTCTTTTTTTATTTTACTCTCCTTCCTCTTATATTTTTATATATATATTTATATTATTCTTTTTTTTATTTCCCTTTTGCGGTTTTTGTACAAATTGTATTACTTTTTTCTACTTTTTTCTTTTCTGCCATCTTGTTTTCATTACGTTCTACCGATTGCCATTTCTCCTATAACCTAATCTTTAACATATTCCCTTTCACTTTTATTATTGTTTTTCTTACGTTCTTGAAGGAAACTTCTGACATTATTGGAAACTTATTTAGTTTCTTTTTTAAGCTTGAATTTTTCACATTTATTAATATTTATTTTTATCCTTAACTCCTTCATTTTTATTTTTATATTTAATTTTAAATTCTTTTACATTTTTGGCCTTTTGCTTGCACCATTTCTTCTCTCTCTCCCCGACTTAAACTTTTGTTCTGTTGCTTTCGCTTCGTGTTTTGTCCACTCTCTCTTTACACGTTATATGCTTCTTCCTCTCCCGCAGCAAATGCTCAAAAAGGCTGAGCTGGATGAGGAGAAATCTTACCGTGCCATTCACTCCTGTCTAGCACGCAACACGTCCACATCATCAGCAACGTCCAGTGGTTATCACAGTAGCATCTCCGCCAGCGCCACCACCAGCAGCAGCGTAACCGGCGCCAACTTTGCAGCGCACAACAGCAACAACAACAATAGCAACAACAACAACAGTAGCAGCGGCAACAGCAGCAGCAGCAACAGCAATAGCAGCAGCTGCAGTGGCAGCAACAATAACAATAACAATTATCATACAAATTATCGAACGATGTCGGGAGTATCGCATCATCATCGCCATAAACAGGGCGGATCTCTGGAGGATCTGGTCGAGGCAACGCATCGGAGCGAGCTGGCAACGACATCGGCCGCGGCAGCGGCAGCAACCCAACGTTTCAACTGTGATTATCAGCTGAGTGGCGGTAGCAGCAGCGGCATCATCAATGCCCGCACTTATCGACGCCATCAGTACAACAGCCACAACAACAACAACAACAACAACAGCAGCAGCAACAATGCAACATTGGCTAACAAAAAGGTGAAGAACAACTCGTCCAGCGTCTCGGCGCGACAACGTGAAGGCGGCAGCCTGCCGAGCAGCGTTAATTTTGAAGCCAACTTTGAGCCGAAACAAAAGCCAAACACGCTGAGCGATTTGGTGACAGTAAGAGGAACTGCAGCAGGAGCAGGAGTAGGAGCTGGATCTGCATCTGCATCTGCACCTGGAGCTGGAGTTGATTCCAACAGTTGCAACAATCGTCTGCCAAACATTTTGATTGAAAGCGGCGCTGGCGGCAGTAGCAGCATTGATATACAATTCGATATGGATTTGGATGACGTTGCCGGCGCTGTGGCCGCCATCCAACATTGCGAGCAACCGTTGGAGGTAAGCGCGATGCCAAAAGTATCGGATAAGCCCGACTTCCCAATCCAGATGATGCTATTGCTATCCTACACCCTGTAGCCATGAATAGAACCAGATGAAGGCGGGCTCGACTCCCATAAAGTGTATATACATATTCAAGATCGGGATTAACAGTCGGGTAGAAAGAAACTCCTGTGCCTGCAAAAGTATAGGGTATCTTGTAGTTCAGCTCTGTTACTTTTGCTACAAACGCCTTTAAGGAGGCGTGGCAAATCGTATAAATTGTATTTGTATAATCCTTGAGACACGAATATTTAAAAATAATTATATCCTGTATTAAAATTAAAAAAAAGAATCAACAAATCAGTAAAACAGTAAAACAGTCCCCCACCCCCAATCTCCCCTGTGCCCCCCGCAGTGAAAAGAAAATGAAAATGAAAATGAATAAAGAGAAAAGCGAAAAGAGAAAAAGCATCCATCAAAATAATCCCCCATCAATAAATAATATTAGAATGATTATTCGTTCTGGTCTCATTTACTAACAATTTGTGTGTGTGTGTGTGTGTGTGCCTCGATAATCGTAGAATCGTATTATAACTCCTCGTATATATATATATTGAAATATCTGTGTATCTGTAGTCAAAGATTCTCTTTCTATATGTATCTGTCCCTATGTATTAGATATCTCATATATCTGGGAATAATCCTAAATTGCAAATTTCTGACAAATATTTGTAGAATAAAATGCCTATTGACAATTTTCGCACTCTAATCCAATATATCCAAAATATTAATAATTTAATTAATTATTAATTATCTATATATTTTTGACTTAACTAAATTATTTTATTTATTTATATAAACTTGGCTTGAGATCAATTAGCCCAGTCAGCCAGCCAGCCAGTTAGCCAGTTTAAGCCCATTCATAAATATTTTATATATACACAAGATATTTACTCAAAGTCTGGGGAATATCAAATTTCCAGCTGAACACTTGAGTCAGCCCCCCCACCCCCCGATTCACGGGAATCGAGTTGCATCTGCAATTGGATCAAATTTGAATCGAATTCTTTGATCTAAAAATTCTTTTACCGGTTTTTTTTTTGTTTTTTTGTGATTCATTGCATTTATAATGTTTATTATTATAAATGAAAACAACTCGAAACTCAAACAAGTGTTTATGGTATATACAATAGTTTCTATCTACAGTCCCCCCCCCCCCTCATACCGCGCCCCTGTCTCGGCTCTCTCTTTCTTTAATGTTTCGAATGTTCTCTCTCTCTCTCTTTTGTTGATATCAAAAAAATAAATCAAAAACGAAAATTATTCAAGAAAATCATGACCGTAATTGAGGACCAATTGTTGTTTATATATTATATAATAAATATAATTATTAATAATAATAATTATCTTTTTTTGTATCTATTATTTTTGATTTTTTGCCGCTTCGTTTTGTTGACAATTTAAACAACAACAATAAAGGAACAATTGGATGCGATACGTGATGCTCGAAGGAACAAGGTGTTGGTTAATTCGATGGCAACAACAAGAAGAACAGCAGCATCATCATTAGCATTAGCATCTGCATCTGCATCTGCATCTACACCATCATCAGCGGCATCGGCGTCGGCGTCATCATCATCGTCATCAGCATCATCATCGTCGTCCTCGTCGTCAGCATTATCATTAACAAATAACGCAATGCCCTTCAAGTGCGACAGCTTTTGCGATATTGGCAAAGTGCAACAAACCGATGGCAAAGAGTTCCTAATCGATGATCAGCTTCATTTCTCAATGTTGGAGTTACCATTGAATCAACAACAACAACAACACCCACACCACCCACAACAACAACAACAACAAATTATTTCAACATCAGGTGCGTCCAGTGGTCCATTTCATCTAAGTCTGGATGAGCCTGCGCGCAAAGTGGAAGCCGGCTACGTCTCGCTCAATGATAGCTATACGGCCTGCTCATCCGTATACGGTGTTGCTGGCTCCGGCACGGCCACTAGCTGCGGCACGGCCACTGCCACCGGCTCCGTTGATATATCAAAGTCACCATCCGGCTCAGAGTTATTTACTGCCACAGATGTCCGTCCGCCAAAAATTGGACGCATGATGACCACAGCAACTGCAGCAGCTTGTGCCGCCTCCAAAGCCGCAGCGGTAAGTCTTTAAAATAATAATTCCCTGAGAAGAATTGCACAGAAGAAACGACATTTAAAGAGCTGGGCAAAAGAGAGAAAATTAAATTTAAAAAAAAAAATTAATTTAAGCTTATTGTTTTTTGGTTTATTTACATTTTTGAAGAAACAACATAGAATAAATCAAGTGAAGAGAAATTGAAGAATCTTTGTATCTACAAAAAAAGAAATTAAAAGAGAGAGAGAGAGGAAATTAAAAATAAAATAAAACAAGAAATATAATAATATTTAACTTATAGCGACTGCAAGTTACAAAGTAAACAAACAACACTTCCCCCTCTCTCTGTCTCTCTCTCTCTGTCTCTGTGTTTTTTTTTTAATTTTTTTGTTTTTTTTTTTTGTATTTTGTGTCCCTACTCCTGTCCTCTTTTGGTCTAGAAACTACGAAGATTAGCAACGAGTACACGAAAGAGTTGACGGTGTCGAGTGAATGACTTTTTTTAAAAACAAAAGACAGAGCAGGAGGAGGAAGAAGAAGCAGTAGCAGTAGCAGTAGCAGTTGCAGTAGCAGAAGCAGTTGCAGTAGCATCAGCAGCAGCAGCTATTTAACGTGTATTTTAGTTTAGTTTTAGTTAAACGCACAGACAAAAATCTATTTGGCCATTCACATTGGCAGATCGGATTCAATTTTAGATTAGATCACAATTAATTCATAAACAAACGGCAATTGTTTATGCACACACACACACAAACATACATACATACATACATCTGTGTGCATATCAAAACTCGAAAAGAAAACAGAATTTCTATATATTCCGCGACACATTAAACGTAAACAAACAAAAATACTGCTGCCGCGGTAATTGTAACTGTCATTTATCGATAAATAACTTCACACACACATAGACACACACACGCACACACATTAGAATCGATACTTAATTGTGAAGCAAAGTAAGCTGCGCGTATTTAACAATCGGCAAGTTAACAATTTGACAACTGCAAAAAAACATAATTCCATTTATTTCAAACTCTACGATGATGCGAAACGCTTTGAATGCATCCGATCTTAGCGCCACGGACACGGTCATTGTTTTGCTCGGATTACTGATGGTAATATAATATAATATAATTTCAAGCTCTTAAATTCAAAAAATTTTAAATGTGCAACACCAAACCACACACACACACACACATACACACACACACGAAAAAAAAAGGCCGAAAGAGGCAAAAACGTGCAACCGAATCTTTGAAAATTTCGGTGTCTATGTGTATGTGTATGTGTGTTAGTATTAGTGTTTGTGAAGGGCACAGGGTGCTGATGGGGGCAAGTAAGGCTAGAACGTGAAAAAAATTATGAATTCTTCTCATCACATTTTGATTAATTATATTTAATATTTTTTTCGTACTTTTAATTATTATTTTTGCATCGTTTCTAATTGCGTGTAAAAATTTTACATTTTTCCAGCGTCAGTTTGATGAGAATGGAAACGCATTGAACGATGGCCAATTGAATCCCAATTCCAACAACAACAACAACAATTCGACGAATCAATTTTCATCGTTGATCGCTGCAGCAACCTCAGGACAACAGCAGCTGCAGCAGCACCAGCAGCAGCAGCAGCAGCAGCAACGTAATGGTGCCACCTCGTCGTCCACATTGCTAACAACCAGCACCCAAGCAAGCGTATCAAGTGTTGCAACAGCCGCTGCTGTTGCAGCCTCGCTGGCTAATCAGCCATCCTTGGTTGCTGCCGCAACATCAACACAATCAACAACGGCGGCCGGTGCCAAGCTTAAAGCAAAGAAAAAATCACAGCAAGAGCGCAATACGACAACTGTCGATGTGGAATCCGTTGCCGGCTATCGTGGCAATGATCCTGTCGAGCAGCTGGTCAAATATATTGAGAACGATGATAATAACAAGAATACGGGCAATGCGGCCAACAATAATTCGGCTGCCATGCAACAGCAGAAGAAGAAGGAGCGCAAAAAGCAAAACAAATTGAAGAAATGTAATTCTCTTGAGGAGCTGCGCAGCTGTGCCAAAATGGAAGTGGATGAATTGAAGCGTCAGGCGGCAACCACTGAGATGATGCGTAACAAAAAGGCCGGCGGCGGTGGCAAGCACAATTCCGCCTCTGTGGCAGACATTAACAAGAATTGCAACAAGGAGCAACAGCAGAACCAACATCAAAATCAATCACAGCCGCAGCAGCAACAGCAGCAGCCGCAGCAGCAAACGCGCAAGGGTGAACGACGCTCCTGGGGCACAGAGGAGCTGCAATATTTGGGTGAGCCAACATTAAATGATGATGCTGCTGCTGCAACCGCTGGCGGCGATAACAATTGGAATCAAACGGAGAGCGCAGCTCTAGATGATGTGGAATCACCATTGGATCTACCAACTGCATTGGCTGGCATGTCCGAATTGGAGGCATTGAATACGGTTCTATGCGAAACGGCTGAATTTCATGTGGTTACCAAAAAGAAGAAGCCAAAGAAGCAACGCGCCGTTACCATGGATGATGCGGCTGTTGCTGCAGCTGCTCATACTGGTGGCAACTTGCAGCGCATGCAGCAAATAACAAAATCCGCATCATCCAACATGATGTCACAACGCATGCGCAGCGGCGGCATTGATTATTATAATAATAACAACAACAACAACAATAACAACAATAATGCAAATGCAAATAATTATAATTATAATAATGCAAATAACAATTATCATTATAATAACAAGCAGCAGCAGCAGCAGCAGCAGCAGCAGCATCAATTGCAGCAGCCACATGTGCAGCAGCAGCAGCAGCAGCAGCAACAACAACAACAACAGCAGCAGCAATCGCAACAACAACCACAACAATCAACAAACAATCAGGATAATTCACGTCGCAAATCGACATCATCGATGCCGCCATCAGAGAAATCTGAATCAAGTGATCTCGACTCGGTGCATTCACTGCCCATACAAACTGGCAAAAAGAAGAGCAACAACAAGCGCTTGGCCGCCGCTGCTCAGGCAAAGGAACAAAGCAACAACACCAATGCCAACAATAACAACAACAACAACAACAATAAAAATAATAACAATTTATCAGCGCCCATTTCATATGCAGACATTGCACGCAATAAACGCGAAGCCTTGGCATCCCATGCCACTGAAGACATTGAAGCCATCGAAGCCATTGCCGGAAATGCCGGAAATGCTCAGCCGCTCGCTGCTAAAACCAAATCGAAGCGTCCAGATTTCCCGGAGCTGCGCAGCGCTAGCGGCAATCTAAGCAGTTTGCCATCACCAGCCGGAGGCGCTGCAATGGCCAGCAATGCGCGTGCTTTAAATAAAAGCGATGTCCTTGTGGATGTGGATCAAAAGCAGCAACAATTGCCCTTGCAGCAAGCTGCCAACAATGCAGCAGCGGCACCAGCAATGGCTACGGCAATGGGAGCAGCTACACCAGCGTCTGTGGCTACTGTGGCCACTGTGGGCACAACGACGCCAGCATTGCAAAAGTCCAAAAGCGTTGAGCATGATGCGAGCAGTTATAGCTATAATAGCAGCAATCTGGAGCAGTATCCAGCTCTGGAGAAGACCGTGAAGCGTCACAGCGTGAACAATGTATCCTTGCCAGCTGCAGCGGCTGCGGCAGCAGCAGCAGGTGCTGCAAGTGGTTATAATTTTGCAGCTGCCGCTAAGCAGCAGGCCAATGTGGAGGCAGGCCCAACAATAACAACGGCAACAACCGTAACAACAATTACAATAACAGCAACAACAACAACAACTACCTCAGGCAAGGCCAAGACAAAGCCAAAGGAGCTATCACCCAACAACAGCAACACGAAGAAGGATAAATCAAAGCAGCAGCCTAGTCAAATAGACACATCACCGCCACGTGCAACTGCCACAATCAGCAGCAGCAGCAACAATAATAATAATAATAATGGTGGCACCATCACATTTAAGGCGACGACTGCTACACAAACGGAGGACGCCAAGAAGCTAACTAACCATGGCTACAATTACAGCTATGGCAGCTATAGTCATCACCATCACCACCATCATCATCATCACCATCATAACAGCTGCAGCACAGCGGCAGCGGCGGTGCAAACAAATTTACCAGCTGGCAATAGGCCCGCCGTGATTATACTTAATGATGATCGTGACTCGAAGCTGGGCAGGCTCAACAATGAGTTCATCTTTGGTGATTTTAATGAGGATGAATTGAAGCTCTTTGACGATGCCAGTGACAAGGAGCAGCTCGACACTGATGCGCAGTCCCCCGTTAAGGATGAGTCCCAACAGCAACAACAACAGCAACAACAACAACAACAGTTGCAGTTACTCCTAAATGATTCGGGCGCTGCATCCGATATGGTCAACAATTCTGGCTGCATGGATATGCTGCTGATCTCAGGGCAGGCGGCACAGTCGTCGCCCAATGCAGTTAATAATTCCGGAAATGTTAACAATTCATCAACATCCTCATCAGCCTCGTGCTCCACCTCGGCATCATCCTCCACGCTGAGCACCAGCAGCAATGGCAACAACACAAGCATCACAGCCGCCGGTTCTGCTTCTGCCTCGGCATCGGCCTCGGCCTCGGTGACACCACAATCAGCCAATCAATCGGGCGATAGCGGCATTTATGGTGCTGCCAATATGTCGACAAGCACCACAATCAAGGATCAGGTTAATCATTTCCTCAGCAAGGCGAACACTAGCCAAAGCCACAACCACAGCCATAGCCATAACAACAGCAACAGCAACTGCAGCGGCAACCATGATGATCCCATAGCTAACAATAGCCACAGCAATAGCAATCCGCAGCAGCTGGAGACATGCAATGACATTGAGACCGCAATCATTGCTGCTGCACGTGCTGCAGCTGCTGCCTCTAATGTTGCCGCAAATAGCGGCAGCGGCAGCGGCAGTCGCAGCAATTCCCAAGATCATCAAAAGAAACCAAAGCCAACAACTGCAACAATAACAGGAACTGGAGCAGGAACTGGAGCTGGAACTGGAACTGGAACATCCAAGCCGACATTCATGTATGCCAGCTACGATGAAGGCACCCAACAGGATCCGGATGAGCATGAACAGCTGGCCGAGCTGAGCTTTATGCACGATTATGAGGGAGCTGTTGACGATGCCAACGATCCCGAAGAGATTCTAGCCTCGCAGATAGCCGCATGCCAAGCCAGCACATCCAATTCGGAGCACATTGTGGATTTCATTAGCAGCTGTAAGTTAACAACAAATATTATTTTGTTATTAATCTAATATTTATTTATTTATTTGTTTATTTATTTATTTATTTATTTATTTACTTAGCCTGGAACGCCATAGTTAACAGCAAGTACGTGACTTTATACAAGGACGAGAACGATGAGGAGTCAACTTAAATTGGTCAGAGGGGCGTCGGGAATGACGGGGGTGGGTGCAAGTGGCAGGGACGGCTTTGGGCGGTGTTAAGGGGGTCAACAAAAGATTTAATTTAAAATCCAAAAAATTTGGAATATTTAAAATAGAAAATAAAAGCAAGCTGCCTCTAACCTCCGTGCTTAAGCAGGATATCCGGATGGATGGATGGATTGATGGATGGGCAGATGGAGGCAATGCACCACACACAAAAACATAAACGAATACAAAACAAAACAAAAAAACAATACAAAATTCAATTAATTCAATTCTTTTCGCGTCTTTTGTTGCTTATAATAAAAAAAATTTTTGTAATTTTTACACACCGCCACCCACCGCCCTATATAATTTAACAATATATTGTGTGTGTGTCCGTTTGTGTGTGTTGAATGCAATTTAAATACACCCATACACATGCACATATATACACATACCAGAAGACACACACACACATACACACACTGTAAACAGTATATACAAAAATCCATAAAAAAAAAACAAACACATCCTAAAAAGAAAACATCTATAAATAAATATATATATATAATATATGTATATATATTTATTTGAACTATTTATACATACATTGAAAAAAAAAATATATATATATATATTTAAAAATATGGAAATAGTTGCTATAACAATACGCTTTTTAAGCTAATGTAATATGTAATTTATAATGTAATCAAATATTGTTTAAAACTATCAATCACCATTGAAAGCCTCACAGAAATCGATAAACAAAAAACAAAAAACAAAACAAAACAAAAAACAACTAAACTAAACATAAAACAAAAACAAAAATAAAACAACAACAAATAGAACGCGAAAGAGAACATTAATAGTCGTAGATAAACAAAAAGAAAAATGTTTAAAAAAAAGTCAAGCTCAACTTTTTGAAAAACGCAAAAACAAAAATAAAAAAAAAATAAAATAAAATAAAACAAAACAAAAACAAGCAAAACAAAAAAAAAATGTGAAAAGCAAGTCCTTTACGTTTTGAAGTTATGCATGAAATGTCCTTTTAATTTTTATTTATATAATTATATTCTTAAAATGAAGATAAAGCAAATATTAAAATTTAGATTCTTTTTCTTTTGTTGAATATTTTTGTAGTTTTTAAAGGCAAAACTATTTATTTAATATTTAATTCTAAGTATTTTTCTCTATAAAATCGCATTTCGTTTTTTTTTTTCGTATTCTTAGTTTTATTTAAAAAAAATATTTTTTTTTTTTGTTAAGAGTTCTTAAATGAAGAACACTTTTTTTGTATTCAATCAGCGGGAGAGCTATAAAAAGCCCGGAATTTAAGTTTTTAGACTAAAGACAACAAAACAAAAAAGGAAATAATAATAAAAAAAAAAATGGAAGAAAATCGTTAAATAACACACAAAGGTTGGAAAAAAGTGTTTGTAAATACGTAAAAAAAAAAAATGAAGCAAAGAATATAGAAAAGTTGCGTTTATATATGTATTTAAAAAATTTGATATATGTATAATAACAAAACAAAAAACAAAAAAAAACAACAATTTGAAAGTAAAAATTATATATATTATATATTATATATATATAGTCATGTAAGATCCGAGCAAATTTGTTGCCACCTACAACAGCCATAAGCCTAAAGAGAGAAGAGCTACGTACTAAGCTTAACAAACAAAAAAAAGAAAATTATTAAATAAAAATAAAAACAAATGAAAAATTAGACGCGTAGCAAAAAAATACCATAAAAAGGCTGTTTAAAGTCGTAAAAAAAAAACAGAAAACAACAATATAAATAACAACAAAAAAGTGTAGGAATTAGAATCAACTAAAATAATGAAAGTTTTTTTTTTTTATAAACATAAAATACCAACAAAATATATATAATAATAAAAATAATAATATGATAAATAATAACGTTAATAGTTTAAAAGATTAACTAAAAATTAAGCAAATCTTAAAAAAAAAATTCACTAAAAAATATATAATTGAAATTATAAACTACAAAAATTGTCGGAAAACAAACTTATTTAAATCAAATTCTTAATAAAAACAAAACGCAATTTGAAGAAAAAATTATACATTTCACAATTTTAATGCATTAAATTGGTCTGAAAAATGAAAAGAGAGAAAAAAAAGGAAAAACTAACCTTAAAATTATTCGAAAAAGAAAAACGAAAAAAAAAACACAAACCTCATGAGCGCATATGCGCTGTCTCTTTCGTGAGCATGCCAGCTATATTAAAACTAACGGTAATTCCATGAATTCGACAAAGAGAGGACGAGAGAAAAAGAGAGAGAGAGAGAGCGAGAGCGAGTGCGAAATATGGAAAATCTTAAAATGAATTATGTATATCGTAATTATAGCCTATTAAAATTAACATTGCAATTAAATGTTTCTTATGTGTGTATTTACGTAATATATATAACTACAAGGAAAAAACAAAAGAAGGAAAAAATGTATATTTATATCTGTGTATGTGTATGTATATGTATGCACATACATATGTATGTGTGTATATATATCTATATATATATATAGTAATAATAAATGTCGATGTTTCGTGTGTATGTATGTAAATATATATCAAGCATATAAGTGTATCAAGTTTAGTCTATTAAATAATTATCATCTGCTCTCTCTCTCTCTCTCTCTACACACACACATATACATGCATACATACATGAATATTTACGTATTTGTCCATTGTATGTTGTGTTTTGTTCCTTGTTCCCTATTAAAAAATAAAAACAAGAAAAATAGGCAAGCAAAATTCGGTATGCCGAATATCTTATACCCTTGATTGCAAATATAATGAATATATATCGATGTTGATAAAAAAAAAGTTGCCTATGCAAAAACAAAAAACAGGACATTCTCCTTAACCGCTCACAATTTTAAGGTTATGTGATCTGATCTAATTCCGATCTGTTCCGATAAAGAAACGTTTCATTATTCTCGTTATTCTCCGTTATAAATATTTCTAATTAATACTTTTATGAAACGATCAAATGCGCAAGGGTATAAGAGAAGAGACATAAAGTCAGGTGGAGAGAGAGAGAAAGAGAGAGCGTAGAAATTGCAAATCATATGTGCGCAGCACACGCACAAAAGCTTAGCGCTGTGTCACCCAATATACAGGGCTGTATTCCTGATATTTTACCAAATAGTTTTTCTTTTTCTAATTATTATTATTATTATTATGATTATTATTGTTTTTTTAATATTAATGCGGCTCGAGCTTGGAGTTTGACAGCTGATGGCTAACAGACCAAAGTAGCATTATTAAATATACATATATATATATACATACTTATATATATAAAGAAATGTATGTACATACGTACTACATATATACAATACAAAAGCAAGGGCATGTACATACAAACATACATACATACATATTTACCATATGCACATACATGTATGTACATATTATATATACATGTATTTGTGTGCATGAATATCAGCTGTAAATTTTAATTAATTTATTTAAAATGTTAGCATTTTCCTTTAGAATTTTCCTTTTGTTCGTCCTTTTGCCTCTTGTTCCACATACGCATACATACATATGTAGGATATCATTTGCTTGTGTGTGCACTTGTTGCTTTGTTTAAGAGATAACTGTATGTGTATGTGTATGCATACAAAAACAAAAAAAAAAAAGGTCATAGATATGATAAAACTATGTTTATTAAATAGATAAATAAAAAAATAAGCAAAGATTAAATTCTATTTATACAAATACTAAATAGCAATGTCATACATTTATATATAAATTAAAAAAAAAAAAAAATATATATATATATATATATACATTGACATTATCGATATATCGCGTGAGTGCTAATGTTTATACTAATAAGTGTGTGTGTGTGTGTGCGTGTGTGTGGGTGTGTGTGCATGTGTGTGTTTGTGTGCCTGTGTGTGTGTTGGGTGTTTGTAAAACTAAACCTTAAAATTAAAATAAATGTATATGTACTTCTATGTGTATGTACTCTACTATTACTATTTACTATTAAATTAAATGCTACTACTACAACTAACTATTATAAATTACAATTACAATTACCAACTACAATTACAATTACAATTACAATTACAATTACAATTATAAATAACACTAACAGAAGCAACAACAAAAACAAAACAAGAACATGAAATAAAATCACGAAGGAAATAAACAACCTATTAAATGTAGCGCCCGTATATAAAAAAAAAAAAAAATAAAAATATATATAATATATATACCAATATTTGTACATGCTAAATCAACTACTGTAACTAAATGCTAAAAACAAAATGTTCGAAAATGCAAAAAAATGCAAACTTAACTCTAAAGTTAAATTCAAAGAATAACACCATAACAAATAAGAAAAAACAAAAAAGTAAATAATTAAATAAATAAATAAATAAATAAATACGTAGTAAGCAGGCAAAATTTAAACAAAAATAGAAAGAGAATTAACAAAAAAAAAAAAAAAACAACAAACTACACGACAAATATACATATGTACATGCATATACAATAACAAAAAAAAAAAAAAGGTATAAAACGTATATTAATTTAAAAATACAAAAAAAAAAAATAATTTGCAAAATGTGTTTAAAATAATATTAACTGAATGAAGTGTATTTCAATGAAGAATCGAATAAAAAACAAAATGAAGTATAAAAAAAAAGAAAGATTTAATAATTTTTTGCCATCTTTTTCGTATGTCCCAAAATTGTTACCATTAATTTGGAAAAATACATAATTTTCTTTTTTGTAAGAATTTTTCTTAAAAAGTCCTATGAACTTTTTTGCTTTCATTTATATATATATATATATATATATATTTATACTTATTTTCGATCAATTGTGGATTTGGGCAATTGATTTAGGTTTTATATTTCACAGTGACGATACGTTGACGTGCATAATGAGGTCCATAGCCTCTTCCAAATCCGGGTAGAACTCTAACGGGTTTGGGTTTACGATAAAATTTGACCATCACTCTGGCCACTATTGACATAACCCTATCATGTTCGCCTTTCTGATGCAGTGCATCCAAGTAATCGAAATATTTTTTAAAACGCGCGAGTTCGCGTTCTTTGGGTGGCAATAATTGAAAGTTGGTATCATTTTGAAAATCGATAATTATCTTAAGATCATGTTCCATATATTGACAAAATGCTGCTGTCTCCGATTGCATACAGCAATAAAACTTATTCAATAGATCGAAATTGAATAGTTTCGGTTCCGTTCGTGATTGAAATGTTGGCCGTTGCAGTTTGGACATTGTGCGCCTTGATATCGATGGTATGCATTCCAGTGCGTGCACCTGTGACATCTCGTGCCAATGGCGATAGTCATCGATCAACGAAACGCGATTGATATTCACCGATTCCAGCTCCTCGTTCGTTAATATATCCAAATTGTATTGCTCGGCCAATTCATGATCTGTCATGGCGCAGCAGCCGATGAACTTTAGTTGATATAGTTTATCTTAAGGAGAGGGGGGAAACAGTTGTTAATAAAAATATTATCATTATTATAACATTGATTGGTATTACGTATAAATCGAAAGACGAGATAATTATAATGTATCTTACTCATCGTTCTTAGTGTATTCCCTTGTTTCTGCAGCTCAAATGAAAAACTGTAAAACTATAGCCAAAATATCTAAATAAAATATAAAGTAATGTGTTTTCTGTTTTGAACTATAGTTCGTGTGCTGTCCCTATGAATTTGTGTTGGGAATGTCAACTCGAAAGGTTGCTTGTTCAGTTTGCATTTCAAATAGACGTTTATTTCAAATGTTGTGCGGTTTAGCATAATTTGAATAGGTATTTAAAAAAAAAAATCGATTAAAATATCGTAAGAATAAATCGAGATATCGAGGACTTTAAACGTCGGCGAAATAAATTTAACTTAATTTTGGTAAGTTAAACAATTTTCTTGAATTTGTATATTAACTAGTTTATTTAATTTGCTTTGCATTTAATTTAATAATTATTATTGTTCTGTAAGCCCTGGCTTTATATCGATATTCTCATTGTTTTATGCGCATGCGTGGCAGCACTAACCATACAATATCTAGACACACCAGAATTCAGAATCAGCTGTCACACGAAAAAACGAATCGAGCAAACCAAGTAAAATGTGGGTTGCTGAGGGGGATTGCGTGTGCGGGGAATGCATATGTGTTTAATGTATGGACTTACACATGCGTAGTTGTGAGAGCGATGACCATATAC